>JAJJLU010000634.1:0-25920 GCA_023807065.1 Isotricha intestinalis | reverse complement strand
CCCAATCCCCATCCCCAATATTAAATTCCCTAAAAATGATTAAATAAATTTAGGAATTTTTAAAAAAATAATTAAAAAATAAATAATAATTAACTAATATATTGAATCATTCATAAAATGATTTATTTTTATTTTTTAGATGATTCAATATATTAAAATATTATTCTAATAATTAATATTTATTTAATAATAAAAATATAAATTTTTAATATAGATTAATTATATGAATAAAATATTAAATTTTGACACAAATAAAAATAAAAATTTTGTTTGAATAATTAATATATTTAATTTAAAATTAACAAAATATATTTATTCTTTTTTTATAATATTAAATGTGGATATTCTTAATATTCTTATTAATGAAATTAATATATCCCTATGTTATTTTCCCATTTAATAAAAAATATAATCCATCTTTAACATCACAATACTTTATATATAATGATTTATATATAAATTTCTCAATAGGAAATCCAAAACAAGAAATAAAAGGAATATTAGATAATAATTTAAGAGGAATATACATTCCAAACATTATAGTGAATGGAAAATATAATGAAAATAAATCAAATACATATATTTATGATTATATATCAGATTCAACTAAAATTCAAAGAAAATTAATTTATAATGGATATACTTTCTTAACTAAAAGTTCCCAAGAAACATTATATCTTAATCAAGGAAAAGGAAAAGAAGAAATACCATATAATAATTTTAGTTTTATTTTATTAACTTCAAATACAACAAATGAAAAATTAGAAACTGCAATAATAGGATTATTGGCATCATCAAATAAAGATACATTTAATACTTTTTTTCAATTAAAAGAAAAAAATATAATATCATTTATTTATAATAATGAAAATTCAGGTGAAATTATAATAGGTGATTATCCACATGAATATTATAATAATTTAGATACTTCTAGTTTAAAATTATTTAAAGCTAAATCATTTTTAGGAGAATGGATTATGGAATTTTCAAATATTAAATATGGAAATAAAAATGACTCAAATAAAAATGCAGTATTTAAAAATGATATTAAAGGTATTATTTCTAATAGATATTACCATGAATATGTTAATAATACTTTTTTTGGTGATTTATTTATTCAAAAAAAATGTTTTTTTGAAACAATTAAAAATAAAAATGTAAAATTAAGTGAATTAACTATTTATTATTGTGATAAAGATATTAATATTAAACAATTTGAAAGTTTAGAATTTATTTCTAAAGAAATGAATTTTTCTTTTGTATTTGATTATAATGATTTATTTAAAGTTTATAATAATAAATATGTTTTTCTTGTTTTTTTTGATAGTTTATATGAAGAAAATTGGAAATTAGGAGAAATTTTTATGTCAAAATATAAAGTTTTTTTAGATATGGATTCTCATTTATTTGGATTTTATACTATAAATAAAATTAAAAATCATACTGTATATTATATTTTAATTATTATACTTTTGATAATTATTGTCTTTATTTTAGTTTTTTTATTGTATAAAGGAATAATTGGAAATAAAACTAGAAAAATAAGAGCAAATGAATTAGAAGAAGAATATGATTATATTACATCTTTAAATGATTAAATAATAATTTAATTCTTATAAATTTAGTACAATAACATTTTGAATCAATAATTAAAAAATGTATTAATTATTATTTTAATAAAATCTACTTTGATTTGATTTAATAAAAAATTGTTTGAAATTTTAAAAATAAAATATTAATATATACAAATTTATATTTTTATCATTAAACTTTTAAGTAAATCATCCATTTTTGCTTCAGATAAATAATAATGTAACTTTTTTTCCCATAAAAAAATATTTTAAAAATTTAAAATAAAATGAAATTAAAAGTTGTGGTTTAATTATAAAAATATTTTATTTTATTAAAAAAAAGAAAGAAATATGTTTCATTCATTTACTTTAAATCTTATTAAAAAAAAATAAAAATATTATAACATTAAAACAACGAGAATATATTTAAAATTATAAATGATTTGATTAAAATAAAAAAAATGAAAAAAATATATGTTTTAAAAATAACTATAAAATAAAATAGATAAATTTAAATATAAATAAATTTCTAAATATTATGTCATCCACAGAACATAATAATCATTCAGAAACAGAAAGTATATTATTAAATTTAAATGATGAAAATAAAAAAAAGAATGGAAATAAACCTCCAAAAAAAAAAGAATCAAGATCAGATGCTTATGGAACATTAATCAATCATAAAAATTCAAAATGTATAAAAGTTACATTTAAAGATCAAATAGAAAATAATAATCATTTTGCAGAAGTAATAGAAATTGAAAGTTATAAATTATATAATAAATTACATACTTCATCTCCTTTAAATGATTATTATGTAAGAGATGGAAATTGTTGTTCAAGTTGTAATTTAGTTTAAAATTGTAAATTTATGTTATAAATATTTTTTTTTGGTATTATTTATATGGATATTGAAATAAAATATTTATTTTAAAAAAATATTTTAATGTTTTCAAAAAATAAAAATAACATTTTATATATCATCAAAATTATCATCAAATTCATTTCCATTTATTTCATTTGGTTGTTCCTTAAATTGATTTTCATTATTTTGACTTGCTTTAACTCCTTTAATAATATCATCAATGAATTTATCATCTTCATCTTTTTCAGTACTTATTCTTCTTTCAGAATATTGATAACTTTTAATATAATTATAATTTTCATTATTATCATTTTGAATATAATTTTTATAATTATTTTCATTTTCAACAGAATTATTATTTTCATTTTGAATATTATTATTATTATTTTCATTTTTAAAAGGATTCTTAATATTACTTTCATTATTATTATTATCTTTTTCTTGAGTTCCAGAAATTTCAATTGATTCATTTTCATTATCTAAAAATTTTTTTAAAAATTTCCCTCCATTAAGTTCATTACTACTAATAAATTCATTAGATTTATAAATATCATTATTTAGATATTTATCAGAGTCTATTGATTTAATATTATATTTATCAATATCATTTTGTCCAGATTTATATTGTTTAAATTGATTTTTAATATCAATAATTTCTTTTTGTTTTGAAAATGTATCTAAACCATCACCATAAATTTCAGTTCCTTGAATAATATTATTTATATAACCATTAGGATAATTTCTTATATTTTTATTTACTATTGCTGATTGTTTTATATTTGAATCATTCACTATTCCTGATTGTTTTATATTTGAATTATTTTCTATTTCTGATTTTTTTATATTTGAATTATTTTCTATTTCTGATTGTTTTATATTTGAATTATTTTCTATTTTTTTTGAACTTATTTCATCTTCTTCTTCTTCATTTTCTTCATTTACATTATTCTGTGAATTATCTATATTATTTTGAAAGTTATTTATTACTATATTCAAATTATTTTTTAATTGATTTATTTCTTTTTCATGTTTATTAATATCTTCTTCTAATTTATTCATTTTATTCATTAAATCTGAAGGTAATGAATTATTATTATTCATTAAATTTTGATTTTGAAGATTTCTTAAATTATTATTAAATTCTTTTTTTAACTTTTCTACCTCATTATTAATTTTATTAATTTTATTTTCATAATTAAAATTTTCATTATTTTGATTTTTTAAACTTCTAATAGAATTTTGATGAGATTTGAAATCATTTTCTTTCATTTCATTTAAATGATTTTGAATCATTTCAAAATTTTCATCGTAACCATCAATCAATTCTTTTATTGAATTTATTTCTTTTTTATTTTCATTGAATTCTTTTTCAATTTGAGCATTTAAATTTTGAAATATCTCATTATATTTATTAATTTCAGATATTATTTGATTAAAGTTTTCTTCATCCAAATTAGAATTTTTATTCTCTAATTGAGCAATTTTATTTTTCATTGAATCAATTTTTCCTTTTATTTCATCTTTTAAATTATTTATATTATTATCAATCCTATTTTTTTCATTATTTAATTGAGTGAAAAATTGATTTTGAATATCATTTACTTTATCATTTATTTGATTATTAATTATTTCAATTCTTTCTTTTTGAGTTTTATTTCCAGTATCTAATGATAACATTCGATTTTTAAAAATATTAACATCATTATTATAATTTAAAACTTTATCATTTAATTCTTTAATTTGATAATTTTGTGATTTCATATCATTTCCTATTGTTTGAAAACCTAATTGAGTATTTGCTACTTTTTCATTTATTTCATTAATATATAACATCATTTCATTTAATTTTTTATTTAATTCATTTATTTCATTTTTAAATAATTCTATTTTATTCTCTTTATCATTAAATAATATTTTCAAATTTGAAATATCTTTTTGAAAATTTAATACATCTTGTTGTGTTTGTAAATTATCATTATTAATTTTAGAAATATAATTATTCATTGAATTATTATTACTATTTAATTCTATAATTCTATTATTATTATCATCATTTATTTGTTTTAAATTATTAATTTCATAAGAAAAATTTTTTAATTTCCCATCAATAGAATTTTGAATTTGATTTAATATATTATCATACATTTTTGGATTTGTTAATTCTATTGATTCTATTTTTTTTTTTTGTTCTTCAGTTTTTCTTTTTATTTCTTCGAATTTATTATTTGCATTTTCAACTAATTTCATATTTTTATTCATATCATCAATTATGTCAGAAAATTTTTCAACTTTCAATTTACAATCTAAAATAACATTATTAAATTCAAGCATTTTTTTATTATAATCATTCTTAAATAATTCAATATATTTTTTATTTTCATTAATTTCTTCTTCTAATAATTTAATTTTTGGTTGAATATAAATATTATCTCCAATTTCTCGTCTATAATGTTGCATCATTATATTTAATTCATTTTTCATTTTCTTTAAATAAGGTTCCATTTCTTTTTCTAAAGCATTTCTACTATTTATATCATTTTTTTCATTGTTTACACTTCCTGAATTTTTAATATAATTATTTGATCTAACATTAAATGTATTACTTTTACCATTTTGATTTGAATATGGAATTGTATTTATTCCTAATTTACTATCTATTTCATTTAAAAGAGAATGAAAATCTGTCATTTTATATTTTATATATTTATTTTAATTTAATTTTTTGGACTATTATTTATTTAAAAAAGCATTAAAAGATATACATATATATCTTTTATTTAATATTTAATTATTAAATAATTTAAATTTTGGTATCATAAATTTTTTTTTAAATAATTTAAGTATTTTTTAGCATGAATGCAAAATTATAAATTTTTAAGATATATTAATGTTAATTTATTATAACATAAGAAACACAGTAATATAAAAAAAAATGAAAAAATAGAAATAAATTAAGTTTAATAGAATAATGTTTTTTTTGATAAATATATTATTTATTAATATGATTTTTAGAGTAAATTCTTCTTTTAAAACATATTTATTTTCTCATTATTTTTTTTTATATTTACCTTTTTTACTTTTTATATTTATTAATAGATTTTAAATTATTATATTTTATTTTATTTCTTTTTTAGTTTTGTAAATCTTTTATTAAGGCACTTTTATTTTTTATATTTTGTAATATTATATATTCTAATAATTTATGTTTTTTTCTTGGTAAATATTCTGGATTTTTATTATATTGTTTTTTCATTAATTTATAATATAATCTTGTATTTCTTTTATCATTATTTCTATCAGAATTTAAATTATCTAAATTATTTATTTCTTGTTGAAGTTCTTTTAAATCGTTATCATTAAATAATTTTATTGAATTTTTAGAAAAAGGAGTATGAGAATGATTTAATATTTCTTTTTCATAAAATTCTTTTTGTTTCGTCATATTTGCAAATAAATTTGATTCTAAATAAGTATCTATTTTACCTGTTTTATGATTAAAATACATTAATTCTTTATTTTTTGATTTAGAATTCTTATATCTTTTCTTAATGCAATTTTTAATATTTTCTAAATGAAATTTATTGTGTTTCAAATTGTTATTATCAATATTCTTATTCTTTGGGTTTAAATTATTTAAAATATTACATTCTATTAATTTATTTTTTGTTTTAATTTTAGGATTAAATTGTATTCCATTTAAAATTATATTATTCATTGGAACTTCAAAATTTATCATTTCAAAATTTCTTTTTAAATAATATGAAAAATTCTCAATATTTTCTTTATTAATTAAATTACTCATTCTATTTTTTTTCAAAAAATCTGCAATTAATTCATATCTATTATCCCAATAATTTGCTAAATGATATTTTAAAGTTTGTAATATTGGTTTATTATTTTTTTTACAAAATAAATTATAATTATGAATAGAATTTAAAGGAGAATTAATTATATGAAATTTTTTTTTATTGTTTATCTCATTCAATTTTTTAAATAATTTCCTATTTGAAAAATCTACACTTTGAGATTTTAAATTCGTTTCATTGTTTATTCTTTTTTTTCTACTTAAATCTAAATAAATTGAATTTGTATTTGATAAATAAAAACTAATAACTTGACTTTTATTTTTTGGAGTATTTAATAAACTTATATTATTTTTATTTTCATCTTTATTGTTTTTTTCTTTTATTGTTTCAGAAATATTATTTAAAGGATTTTTTATTTGAGGATAAAAAGTTCCTTTAGTAATTAACAATTTTTTTAAATTGTTTTTTTTGTTTTGATGATAATAATTTGCAAAAAATAAATTTGTTCTATTTAAATTTGTAGTGTTATTTAAGAGATTTTTATCATTTCCTAATTTTAATTCATTTATTGTTTCTTCATTATTATTTGAATTTAAAATTGTTGTCATCATTTCTTTTTGAAAAACATTACTTTTTGAATTTAATAAAGGAGAATTATTCTTTTTTATATTTTTTATTTTGTCTAATTTAATTTTAAATTCTATCATATTTTTTTGTGATTTAAATTTCCTTAAATCATTATTCTTTGTTAATTCTTTAATTTTCTTTAAAATATAATCATTCATTTTTTATAAAACAATAATATATTAAAAAATAAAATTTATAAATGATTAATAAAAAAATTAGTAAAAATTTTTATTTATTTTAAAAAAAAAAATTTGAAAGAAAAAAATATTTTTTATTACCCTTTGGATTTATAAATTTATTTTTGTTTTGTTTTAAAATTTATCTTGAGTTATAAAAATCAAGAATAATATAAAATGTCAAAAGTGAAAAAAACAAAAATATTAAGAAAAAAAAAATTTGTGTCTTTAGAAAAAGAAAAATTTGTAAATAATGATAATAATAAAAAATTGACTAAAAAAAAAAATATAATTAAAATAATAAAATTTAAAATTCCAAAAGAGATAAATTTTAAAGTAACAAATATGAAGTGTCAAAAATTTAAATTATATAATGATAAGTTATTGCATTTAAAATCTTCTTTGTTTAAAGAACTTAATAATAATATTTGGATGAAATTTGATAATGATGATTTAACAGATGAAGAAGAAATTAATAGTGAAAAAAAAAAATGAGAAAATTTATTGTTAATGAATTTAAAAATATTCAACGAAATAAAAAACTATTTAAAGGATAATTTATTTAGGATTAAAATAAATAAATGTTCGCATAATTTTATTTAAATATTTTAATTCTTTATTAAAATTAGATTAATATAGTTTGATATTTCTTTAAATATTTAAATTGTTAGTTTTTTGTTGTTTTTATTTCTTTATGACTTAATAAAAATGATGAACATATTCTATTAATTTTAGTAGATTAAAGACTATATTATCATTGATTTAAAAGAAAAAAATAAATTTCAATTGTCTTTTGTTGACCGTTATTAATTTCCTAATTCTTAGAGGAAAAATTTTAATAAAAATAAGGAAAGAAAATAAATAAAAATATGTAATATTAATGGCACAATTTTGTTTATTTTTTATATATAAAAAAAGTAAGTTTTTTAAATTATAATCATCAAAAAAAAAATAAGATTAATTTTAAAAAAAAATTAATAGTATATAATATTTTTAAATTTTGGAATTCATTTAAAATGAAAAATTTAAAAGAACTTGAAATTGAAATTGTTATTGATAATTCAAATATTCCAGAAGAAGAATTGAAAAAGGATTTAGAACTGATAGAGAATTTAAAAAATAAAAAGAAAAGGTTAGATTCAATCAAAAAATCAATAGAAAATAATATTAAAAAGCTAAAATCAGAAGAATTTAAAGAAGATTCAGTGAAAAAAAAAAGAATAATAGAAGAAAATATTTCAAATGATTTATATATTAATGAGGATATAATTCCAATAATAGAAAAAAAAGAAGAAAAAAAAAATAATAAATTACTTTTTGAAATAGAAAAAATAAATAAAATTCCTGATGATTATTATCAAAGACCAAGTAATTTAAGTAAAATAATAATAAATTTTCCTGGATTTAAAGAAATAAAAGAAATATCAAATAATAAAATAGATAATTCAATAAAAGAAGAAATAAATAATTCGAACAATAAAGAATTTATTATTGAAATGTATTTAAATGATAAAGATTATAATAATTTAAAAATTAAATTATCTAAATCTGATTTAGAAAGTTTTCCAAAAGGAGAAAAAGATTTATTAAAATATATTCCAAAAGATTTTCCTGGAATAAATATACCAAAATTATTATATATTGAATGTAAACCAAATGAAGCAATTGAATTAACAAAATTATATAATATATTTAATGTAAAAAAAAATAGGAATCAATTTAGAAGATTTATTCTTAATATTTCAGAAGATGTTAATATACATAATTTTATAATTGAAAAAAATTATGTTAATTCAATTTTATCAGATATAAAATTTGATAAAATAAATATTGATTATTTTAAATCTTTAAAAATTCCTTTTTATTCTTTTATTCTAAAACCAAATGAAACTTTAATAATTGAACCAGGCTCTATTCATTTTAGTTATATTGAAAATAAAAGTGAATCTATTATTTATAGTAAAATTATTTATTGGTCAAATTCTACTTATGATAATTTTAAAGATTTAAATTGTGCTATTCAATTAAATCCTCAAAATAATTTTTTTCCTTTAACTATTAGTTTAATTCAAATGATTAATGAAAATTTATTAAAATTAAGTTTAACTTGTATTAAAGAAATCCAACTTTATCTTCAAAAAGTTTTATCTAATGAAAATAAAATTATTAATGAATATAAAAATGAAAAGAAATTTTGTAAATATTATAATAAAAATATAATAAATTGTTCTGATTGTAATTCAGAAATAATAAATTATTATACTTTTATAAATAAAAAAAAAATAATTTGTCCAAATTGTTTTCCTTATTATTCATTAGAAATAATATTTTATAAATATAAAGAAGAAGATATAAATCTTTTATTAAAAAGAATAGGGAAAGCAAGTACAAATATAGAAAGAGAAGAATTATCATTATTAAAAAATAATCAAAAATGTTTTCAAATGAATGTTCCAAATGATATATTTAATTTAAACCCGAAAGAATATTCCATTGAAGAAAAAGAAAATAATTTATATAAATCTATTGATAGATTTTTAATTCCTTTAGTTGATATTGATAATACTACAAGAATAAGTTTATATGATCCTTTATCTTCTAATTATGTTAATATTGGTAATGAAGCTTTTACTGAATTAAAAAATGAAAAAGAATTAAATAAAAGATTAAATTATTCTACTGAAAATAATCTTTCTAGATTAATTTCAAATAATAATAAAATGGATATTGAAAAAGAATCTAAACAAAATTCAATTAAAAATAAAAGTATTATTCAAATTCCAGGAAAATCTATTTTTGATTTATTTGGTTAAATATAACTTTTTATTTTAATATTATTATTTTTTAAAATCAATTATATAAAATTGGTTTGAACATTTAAAAAAATTAATTTAAAAATATAATATATTTTAAAAAAAAGTAATTCAAAAATTTAAAAAAGTTTTTAAAGACATAATTCATGAACAAAAATAAAATAAAAATAATCCATATGATAAACTCACAAAAAATATATTTCTTTACTTAGTCATATCAACAATAACATGTTTAGGAGCAAGCTTTTTTAAATCATTTTCAATTTGTCCTAATTCTCTTTCCAAATCCTCCTTACTAAAAAAGTTAAAAAAAAATAAAACTTACTTTCTTAATAAAACTAAATTATCAAAAGCTTTCTTATGAGTCATTTTTCCATATTTCAAATTATACATTTGCCATTTTTTTCTTAAACCTTCTCTCAATTGATTAACTTCATTATCAGTTAATAATCTTTGTTTAGCATCTTCTTCTTCTTGATGCTTTCTTTTAGCTTCTCTTATTTGATTTAATTCATTTTCATGATTCATTCTATATCTCTTAATATAATCAGGTACTTTACCAAAATATTTATGAAATCTTTCTTCTTCAACAGGTAATTGTTTAGGAGTCATTAAAATATTATCAACTGCATTAGCAATAACGAAATTTTTTTCTGTTTTTAAACCATGAATAGGATAATCATTTATTCCTGGAATATTTGGTTTCTTAATTGAATCATTAGGATGTAGTTTTTCTAAAGGAGGTAATATTTTAAATGTCTCTCCCTTTTTATGGAAGTTACTTGGGTCTGCAGCGTATGAACCTTCTGGTAATCCGAATGTTGCGCTTTCCTGTTCTAACGGATGAGCTCCTCTAGGGAGTTTATATTCACCACTACAGTTCGATACATCAGGGTATGATGAATTACGAAGCTTAAATGTTGAGGCTGTTGGTGCTATCCAGTATGGGTATTTTGATTTATATGATATTCCTGAATGACCTGAGTAACGACCTTTTGGAATTAAGTTATATATTGATTCTTGTTGTAACATTTTTTTTTTTATTTTATTTATTTATCGATTTTGTAAGGGAGTTATGTTATTTATTTTTTATTTTTTATTATTTTTTTTTATTTAATTTGGGGATTAAATATTTGGGATATTTAAATAAATTAAGCTTCGATTATGATTTCAGTTAAAAAATAAATTTAAAAACAAATATGAAAGCTTATTATTTTAATCAAAAAACTAATAAAAATAATAATAATATATGAAAAAATGGAAAAAAAATTTATCCCTCAGCTCCTCCAACGAATAAGAATTTTTTTTTAATATATGCCTTAGCCAAAGCATTTCTAATGTGTTTCCTAGGATTAACAAATTTATTTTTTTTATCTTCTTTTTTTTCTTTCTTAACTCTTTCTATAACTTCTTAACAGAATATTTCTATATGACAATTGGAACTTAAATAAGCAGTAATAGATCAATGAGCACGATAAATTCTTCTTCTTCCTTTCATAGCATGATTAACAACAACTTTTTTAATAGCTAATTTTTCAACATTTAATTTTTTTGCTTCTGTATTCTGCTATAAATTTAATATATATTTAATGCTTTTTTGAGACCATCTTCCTTTTGTTAATCCATATACTTTAACTTCTCCTGTTCTCCCATTGAATGATCATATCTTGAATATGGAATAGATTTTTTATGTTCTAATACTTCTTTTAAATATGATTCTGCTTTTTTATTAACATACCTTTTATTGCTCTTCCTACGTGGAAATTATTTTTAAAATGGGTTCTTAAATCTTTCCCTTTTGAACTACATGCTATTTTTTTCATATTTTATTTTGATTTTTTTCTTTATTTATATTTACATTTTGATGGGTCTGTTGAATGAATTCTTTTCACCTTTTTAAATAATTATTCAAGATATATCATCTATTTTATTTAATTATTTATTTAGAAATAAAATAAAAAAATATATAAAAAACTCATTTTTTTTACAAAAGATCATTATTTCATTTAACATATTAATTCAGTATTATTAGTAGAATTCTTTTTGGTATATCTTTTAATTCTTTAACACTCTCATATTTTTTCCTAATTCCTGAGATTATTTTTTTAAAGCTCTTAAAGTAAGAGTATCATTATTAGGAAATAATAATTCAAAAATTTTATAAATACCTTCCTTTTTTTCTTTATTACCTAATTATTATTAATACTTCACAGAATTATCAAAATTTAATCCTTCATTTTCAGTTACTTCTGCTTACCTAAATTTGCTATTAATATATATATTTTCGGTTTTTTTGTATTAAATTCTAATTATTATATTTCTATTTTAATTCTTTTAACTGTCTTTCCTATCTCCTTTTTGTCGATTAAATCAAATACTTAATGTATTTCTTCAATTCTTCATTTAATTATCCTTATTTTTACTACCTTTATTATTTTGACATTTTTTTAGTTTTTTTTTTATTTATATATATATAAATTCCTTTTAATATAATAATATGAAAATATAAATAAAAAAAATAATGAATTAAATGAAAAAAAATATATTTTAAAAGAAAAAAAAATAATTTAATTTTCATTTAGATATTAAATGGTAAAAACTCATCAAAAAGAACACAACATTCATCATTATTTAGTAGTAGGTCGTCACACTCCAACAGACAAACATCCAAATCCCAAAATATATAAAATGAGAATATTTGCAGATGACCCAGTAAGAGCAAAGAGTAAATTTTGGTACTTTTTGAAAAAATTAGATAAAGTAAAAAAAGCATCAGGAGATATATTAGCATGTCACGAAATTTTTGATAGAGATCCATCAAAAGTGAAAACATATGGAATTGTATGTACATATAAATCAAAATTTGGTTATCATAATTTATATAAAGAATTCAGATCAACTTCTTTAAATGGAGCTGTTGATCAATTAACCAGCGAAATGGTTGGAAGACATAAAGCACAAAGAGAAAGTTTAGTTATTGTTAGAACTACTATTCTTAAAGGAGATATTGAACATGTAGCTAAAAGAAATTATATTAAACAAATTATGAAACATGATACGAAATTCCCCCTTCTACATAAAAGAATTAGACCTGCTCCTGCTTTTAGAAAAATTTTTAGACCTAGTAGACCTTGTTTAATTGCTTAAAAATTTTTTAGACTTAGTTTTTTTTTTAAAATAAAAAAAGGTTTATTTAAATTTTTTATATATTTTTTTAAAATTTAAAAAAAGAATAAAATAATAATTTGAGTATTAAATAAAAATTGTAAATACAAAAACAATATTATAAATATAAATTTGATTTAAATTTCTCTAAAATAAAGTATTTCATTATTATTTTTATAAAGTTATGGATTTTTTTCTGATAAAATTAATTTTAATTCTTATATTACTCATATTCTTTTTTGTAAAAGAATATATTTTTGATTTTATAATTTTTATAAACAAAAGAAATAAATTTTTAATTATCTTTAAATTAATCAGGGCATGAATTTTTATTTTTAATTAAATTATAAAAAAACTATTATTCCAACTTAAATTTTTAAAAAATTCGAAAACTAAAAGAAAGAAATTAATCAGGATAATAAACATACTTAGCTCTTCTATGAATGACTAACTTCCCTTCAACAAAAATGAAAGTATCACTTCTAGCATTAACATCATTATTATTTTCTATTTTTTTAACAACATCATCAGCTAATTTAGGAATATTATAAATAAATTCAATAGAATTTTGAGAATTAGGCATAAATAATGGAAATTTAAATTGATAATTAGCAGCAAGTTTACCTTCAACATAATGTCTTTCAATAAGAACTAAATTTTTAACAACTTGATTTCCAACAACTAAATTTAATGTTGAACCAATAGTTTTAACTTTTGAAATTAATTTATTACTAAAAGCATATTCTAATTCATGATCAGCAAAATAATCTAATTCATAAATATCACTTGGATAATATTCATGATATACTTCTCCTGTTTCCATATTTCTCAATTTAAATCCATTGAAACGTACACCTGGAGTATTGTCTTCTATTGTTAAAAAAAAATTCTCTGTTGGTTTTTCCATTTTTAATACATCTTCTATTTTTATGTTCTTATCCATTTATTTTTAAATCCTTTTTATTACAATTATTTTTTTTTTCTAATTTAATATTATTTATTATTGTCATTTACTTTTTTTCAAAGGAAAATTTGTTTTAATTTAAAAATTAAATTTAAATGTCATACAAGAACAAAAAAAATAATGTATCTAAATTAATTTTAAAATCAAGGTAATAAAATATATATATAATAATTAAAAGAGGAATAAATGATAATAATAATATATTTCAAGATATATTAAACACATATCCACATATAATTGAATTAGATTTAAGTGATAATTTATTAACTTATATTCCAGAAGAAATTTCAAAATTAACAGAATTACAAATATTAGATATAAGAAATAATCAATTTAAATCAGTAATAATATTTTAAATTAATTTTAGCTTGAACAAGTTGTAAATAATTTAAAATCAATTCCAAATTTAATTGAATTGTATATTGATATAAAAACAGAAGAAGAATCTTCTCTTGTTTTAACATCACTTTCAAATTTAATTAAATTAAATGGAAAATCAACTAAATTAGATACTGAGGAAAATAATAATAATTATTATAGTGGTGAAAACTCAAATAATAATGATGAAAATAATCTAATTATTTTAGATTTAATTGAACCTGAAATTACTAATATTTCTTTAGATAATGAAAAACCTTTATTTACTCAAATTTATTCTATTGTTTCTGAAAAATTAAAAAATATTAATAAAGATCAAAGTGAATTATTTTTACATGATTTTGAAATTTTACTTAAAAGTGAAATTCAGAAAATAAATAATTGTGTCGAAATTAATTCACCTAATTATATTTATGCAACTAAAGTTTTAGATTCTGAATTAAAAATTTTAAATTTTTTTCATGAAAATTATTTAAAATATTTAAAAATAAATAATGAAGAAATATATAATGTTATACAAATAATAAGTTCTCATACAAATGAAATTTCAAATAAAATTGTTGATATAATTAATAGATTATATCCTAAAATTGATGAATTATCAAATAAATTTAATCAAATATTTTTTAATCAAGAAAACCAATATATGAAAGATAAAGAATTAATAATGAAAAATTTAGAAGAAGAAAATAATTTATTAAAAGAAAAACTAGAAAATTTAGAATCAGAAAATAAATTAATGATAGAAAAATTATTTAATTCAGCACAATCATTAGTAAATAAAGGAGTAAATGTACTCCCAAAAACAATAACAAGAAATAATAATGCATATAAAAATTTAAATTTCCAAAATATGAATTCCTTAAAAAAAAATTCATCAACAATATCAATAAATAATAATAATAATACAATACAACAAACTCCATATGGTAATAGAGTATTTACTTTAAAAATGATGAAAGATGTAATAAATGATATATATAATAGTAAAGTAGATTTTGATAAAAAATGTGATAATAATCAAATGCCTCATGAAACTTTAGAACAACATATGTATACATATTTAAATTATAAATATGGTTTAAAAAATATTATTATTGAATGGGCTACAAATATAATAAATGGAATTAAAAGTTTTTCTTCTGAAGATTCTGAAGTTTGTTTATTTGGTAAAATTTTAAGAAATGAAATTGAAGAAGATTCAAGATTGTTTCTTCCTATGTTAAAAGCTAATTTTTTAAATGTTTTAACTTTATTATATCGAAGAAATTTTCCTTTGAAAAATAATTGTGATATAGACAATTTAATTAATCAAAAAATGAAAAGTTCTTTAACTTATGATGAATGTAAAGAAATATTATATAATTTATATGAAGAAAATGATGCTAATTATTTAGAACAAAAAGTAATTGAAAAAATTAATCAAAAAAAAGAAAATTTATTAAATAAACCAATTCAAGAAAAAAGAATAGAAAGAAGAAAAAAATTAACAAGAGATGAATTATTATTAATAGGACAACAAAAAGAAGAAAATTGTAATACAGTTTCATATAATTTTTTATTAAGAATATGTCATGAATTCCAAATTAAAATAAGAGAAAAATATTTAAAAAATTTTGTAAAATTATTTAAAACAATAGATGAAGATAATAATGGAATAATAAATGAAGAAGAATTTATAGAATTAGTTAAAAGTTTAAAAATATATAATGAAGAAAATCTAGAAGAAAATATAGAAAGATTATTAAACACAATTGATCCATATTCAAATAAACAAATTACTTTTTCTGAATGTGTTTCTTTATTTTCAATGGAACAATGTCCAAATATAGAAAATCAAAAATTAAGTATAATGGATAAAGTATGTATTTCACAATAATTTTTTTTAATTAAAAAATTAATATTAGATAAATTTAACTTTTTATAAAAATAAAAAAAATATTCATTTTTTTCCCTTTTTATAATATTTTTATTTATTATTAAAATTTAAATTAATCTTAAATATTTTGAAATTGAATTTAAAATTAAAAAAATAAATATATTTTATTCATGTTTTAAAATATCACTAAAAAATTATAATAATTATTTTTACTTGCTTAATTAGACATTATATTATTAAAAAAATAAGTGATATTATTATATTCTTCTTGATTAATCATATTCTTCATTCTCTTTATTTTGACTTAATTTTTTCAGTTTTTGTTTTGTAAATGTAATTAACTCTAATTTAAAAAAAAATTGTATGAATAATTTTAACATTTATTAAAAAATTATATTTTTAATAAAGCGACAAATTCTTTTATTTTATGCTAAGAATAATTTTACATATATATTATAATATATTTTATTATTCTTAAGCTTTCAGTATATTTAAAATAAAACATATAAGAATAAAATAAGTTATTTAAAAATTTTTTTATGAAAATAAAAAAATAAAAAAAAATTATCAAATGAAAGAATAAATTTAGAAATATTAAATCCAAAACTTTAAAAGAACAATTTTATAAAAATAAAATTAATAAAAATGAAAGAAATATAAAACAATATAATAAATTTTTAATTTAAAAAATAAAAATTAAAAATCAATAAAATTACTTTTCGTTTTTATTGAGTCCAAAATCCATAACTAAAATACTTCCTTTTTCAATAACACTATCACATTTAAAGCATTTTTCTTCCTTACTACATTGAACAGCACAAGTACGACAAAAAACATGTCCACATTTAGTAACATAACTTAAATAATTATTAGGAATAACTCCACATTTTTTGCAGAAAAAAAATTTAAGAACATTTTCAATATTTTTAATTTTATTTTCATAATCTAAAATTTCTTTATTTTTCTCATTATTACTTTCATCTAAATTACTATTACTTAAAATAATATTATCACTATTAACATTAACATTAACCTTATTCTTTTCATGTTTTCCATAACAAGTTTCATAAAAAATACAATTTCCATCATTTCCTTTTTTTCTAGTACAATTAAATCTTTTTCTAAAATTATTTTCATGATAATTAAATTCTCCTTTACTATGAAGGAAATGACAGAAAATTCCAAAAATACAAAGATCAGGTCTATAAAAGCTTTTTTCATTTGCTTGAGCATAATGACATCTTTTATTAATATATCTAAATAATTTTGGAGGTCTTCTTATTTCTTCTTCACTATGATAACAATAACATAAATGAGGATCTTTTTGACATAATTTCCCATTTTTACATTTTAATATTTTAAAATCATTTAATGAAAATTTTAATGGAATTTCAAAATGATTTAAATAATCTTCTATATGTAATATTTTCCTTTTCATTAATTTTAACATTAATTTACATATTTTTTCATCTTGATAATCATATATTAATCTTAAATCATCTCCCAAGTTATGAGAATAAGAACATAAATTATTTGAACATTTTTTATTTCTACATAATATTGTTTTATACATTAAACTATGATATAATACTTCATTTTCATTTTTTGCATAAATTTCATTTTTTGATTCATTATTATCTGTATTTATTATCGGAAGATAATTATAAAAACCATTCATATCTTTTATTAATTCTCTTCTTTTATCATTTTCATTTTTATAATTCCATTCATTTGAACTTAAATTATTTGTTGTTTTATATTTTTTTAAAATATCATCATGAAAACTTAAAATATCTTCTTCATAATTCATTTCATTAATATCACTTATTCCTTGATATTGTCTATCTTTCATATTTTTTACTTCTTTTAATGTAATTATTATTATATATTCTCTTCTTATGAAATTCATTACTTCAAATATTGTTCTTGAATCATTTCTATGTATTAATTTTATTATTTTTAATATTTCAATATTTTCTAAATCTGGATATACTTCTTTAATATCCATTATTGTTTCTTTATTATTATTATAAAATGGATCATTGTTTATATCATAATTTTTATTCTTTACAAAATTATTCAAGTTATTATCATCAAAATTAGTTTCATTAAAATTATTAGGGAAAAAATTATTTCTTCTATTGAAATTTCTATTCTCTCTAAAATTATTATTATTATCTCTAAAATTATTATTATTATCTCTAAAATTATTATTATTATCTCTAAAATTATCTCTAAAATTACGATTATTCTCTCTATTATTATTTATATCATTCATTCTATTATTAAATCTTCCTCTAGTTCCAAAATTGTTGTTATTCCTAAAATTAGGTCTTCCAAAATTTGAATTAGAATTCAAAGGTTCTTTATTTAAATTTGGAAGTTCAATTGAATCATCTTTTTCATTTTCTTTTTTATCATCTCCTTTTTCTTCATTTTTAAATGCAATATTTTCTTTTACTTCACTAACATTATTTTTTTTAAATATTTCATTTTTATTTTGCGTATTATCTTTAATTTCATTTCCATGTTCCAAATCTTTTTCTAAATTATCTAATAATTCATCTTCATTTTTTTTTACTGAATTTTCTTGTGTAAGAGGAATATTATTTTCTTGAAAATTATCTTTTGGAAATCGATTATTAGTCATTGCAATTGAAGTTTGAATTGGAATATTTTCTATATTTGTATTTTGAATTGGAATATTGTTTGTCATTGAATTTTCCTTTTTATTTTCTTCTATTTTTTCAGTTGAATCATCCATTTTATCTCCCAGATCACTATCACTGTCACTGTCACTCATTTTATTTTAAAATAATTTTCCTTTTTTTAATTCTTCAATTTATTTTTTTATTGATAAAAAAATAATATTATAAATAAAATAAATCATTGATATATCATTTTAAAAATAATTAATAATATAATTAATATATAAAAGTAAAATAAAATTTTTAACTTTTTATTTTTATGATTTATATATTAGATTTAAAGAAGATATTTTAATATTTAATACAATTAAAAAATTTGTAACATCTTAACATTGATAAACAATGTATATTAATTAAGAAAAGATTCTTTTCAAAGGAAAAACATTTTATTTTTACAATCAATTCACTTTTTAAAAACAAAATATTTTCCAATTTCTTTATAAAAATAGGTTAATATATTTCATATCCTATCTTTATAAATTATTCATTAAACTCAATAAATAAAAAATATTCCTTTATTAACATATATATAATTTGAATAAATATGAAAAAAAATTCATTTCTATTATTCTTCCTTCTTAATATTTATATTTAAGGAAGAATTTTATAAAATTGAATTTTTAACATATATTTCAATTTTCTTTCTTTTAACATTTTGATTTTAATATCCCCAATAATTTAATCTTTGCTTTATTTATATTTGAATTAATTTTTGGTAATTTAATAATTTGGATTTTTTTTTTTTCATTTTTCTTATTATTAGATATAATATCATCTAAATTATATTCTAATTTTGAAAAAATTTTATTTAATTCTTTTTGATCAATTGATATAATTTCATCTTTTGAAATTTTTTCAATTTGCATTAATAAAGGATTTTATAATTTATTATTATAATTAAAAAAAATATAGTGCTTAAGTATTATATTATAATATAATTAAAATAATCAACATTTTATTTATAAAACTGAAAATAAAATCTATATTATTTAAAGTCATCTCCCATTAAAAACATACAAGAAAAATATGATTTATTTTTTTCACTAAATAAAATATTTTTTAAATTTCTCAAATACATGAAATAATTATATAATTCATCATTTCTTATTAAATTATCTTTATCCATTTCAAAATAAAATATTTCTCCTAAAAAAGATTTAAAACAAATTTCAAAAAATTTTCTATAAATAATTTCTGCAGTATTACAAAAAATATTAAAAACATCAACTGGAGGAACTAAAGAATGAATTTTAATTAATTCATTAATTTGTTTTGAAATTTCTTTTAATGTATTTTTTTGATTATTTTCATTTTCATTTTCATCATTTTTCATTGAATTATTTTTACACAATAAATTCTTATTTTTAATCATTTGTTTTCTTAATTTATTTGAACTTTGAAATTTTGGAGTTTCTAATAATTCTTTTCCAACTAAATAAACATTTCTATATTTATTTTTCCCTAATTCTTTTTTAGAAGTTTGTTCAGTTGAAACTGATTCAACTTTATTAATAATATTATTATTAATATTTTCATTATTATTATTAAAAATATTAAATGCGTTATAATTATTTTTTATTATTTCATCTTCTGATTTATTTATATTTACTTTAGATAAATTTAATTGAGCTAAAACATCTAAATTTTTGGTTTTAAACTTATTTAAAGTTAAAGAATTCGAATTATTTAATTTTGGATTTGAAAGATTAAATGATAAATTATTGTGTCCAAAAGAAGAATTCGTAAGTTCTAAATCAAATGTAATTTTATTTTCTTTTTGAATTGACATTAAATTTGATGTAACAACTGATTTTTTTATTTTATTTAAATTTAATACATTATTTTCAAGACTAATAATTTGAAGAAATAAAATAATACTTTCTTCAATAAAATAAGAAGTTCTAATTTTAAATTCATTTATTAAAGATTCAAAATTAGCACAAACTAAATTTTTTTTCATTAATTCTTGTTCTGGAATTAATATATCTAAAGTCTTTAATTTATCAAATAATTTCTTATCAATTTTTTTTCTTAATTTATTATTCTGTTTATAAATTAAAGTATATTTCTCATAAAATTTTTTACCACTTAAATATGCATAAAGTAAAATATTTTCAACTTGTGGATTTTCTTCTTTTTGAGGATCTAAACAATCTTTTAAAATATCTAATAAACTTAAAAATCTTTCAATTAAATATTTTGTTTCTACATAAATTTTTTTTTGAGTAAATACTATAATTTTTTTTAAAATATCTTTTGAAATTTTTTTTCTAAAAAAACCAATATTTTCAAATTTAGATAAAGAAAAAGAAATATTTGAATTTAAAACAGGATTAATTATTTCACAATTAATAATACTTGTATCAATATTTGATGAAAATGATTTTATTAAAGAATAATTAATATAATAATATTCATTGTTCTTTGAATGAAAAAGAGGATTTAATAAACCTGAAATTAAGCTTTTAATGGGTAAAGATAAAGAAAGAAATGTGATTTTAATAAAATGTTCACTAAATTCCAAAGTACTTTTAATATTGTTTATATTTTTTAATTTTGATAAATTAATTTGACAATTCATCTTATATTCAATATTCATTTTTTTATATTTCAAATATACCAAAAAATATAAATTAAAGATTAAAACATTAAAAATTATTAAATCTAAATAATAATAATAATAATAAAAAAATCAAAAACACGAAAAAAATGGAAAATTTAAAAAACGAGCCAAAAGATAATAAAACAGAAGAAGAAATATTAAAAATAAATTTAAATATGCAAAGACCAAAAAGTTTTGAAATACAATCAAAAAATAATGATAATAATAGTTCTGATTATAAAAGAATAAGATTTTATTCAGAAATTATTCCTTCAAATTTTGTTCCAAAATTAAAACCAATGAAATCAGAAATTAAACCTACACCAATGAAATTAAATCATTTAAATTTTAAAAATAATAATTTTATTATAAACGAAATAACTGAAAATGAAATATTAGTTATTTCATCTGAAGAAGATTCTTCTGATTCAAATGATACTGATAATGATTTTTCTGATGATGAATATGAACAATTAAATTTTAATGTTGAAAATGAAAATAAAATAAATGAAAATTTGAATTTTATTAAAAGTTTAAGAAAAGAAATGAATTTATTTAAAAATCAAATTAAAAAACAAAGAATGAGTTTTTTTAATGATTATGAAAGTTTAAAAAACTCAATTTTAGAAATTATTTTGGAAAAAGAAAATAAAATTAAATTTGGAGGAAAATATAAAATTAAAAAAGGTTTTACAATTTTAGATGTTTTAAGTCAAAAATTAAGTTTTGATGAAGAATTTATTTTATAAATAGAATTGTCTTTGTAAATTTAATTATAAATCAAATTAAAATGCATTAAGTTGTTTTATAATTAGATTTTGACTAAACATAATTATAATTAAATATTATATTTTTCATCAATTCTAAAGAATTATTATTATTTTATAAAATAAATCTTTATAATATTATTTTTTCTTTTTTTATAATTTATAAATAATAATTAAATAATTTAAAAGAAATCATAAATTAAATCATATAAATTAAAGATATATAAAATATAATTAAAAAAATTAAAAAAGGTACTTTGAACGGTAAAAATACATTTATCAAATATTCTAAGTAACATAAATAAAAAAAACTTTTCTTTTTAAAATATATTTTTATTCAAATTCAGAAACATTAAATTTATCAATAAAATATTCATTATGTTTCATCATCCTCAGAAAATATTTGATGAATTTTATTTTTAAATTTATTATTTGAAAAAATAGAATTTACAATTTTATCTAATTTTTCAATATTTTTTGGAGCTAAAGTTTTAGTGTAATTATTAAATAAAGAAGTTTTAGACATTTTTAATATATATTCATTATCTATTTCTTTTTCAATATTATTTTTTATTTCTTCAAAATTCTTAAAAAATTTATTTAATATTTTTACAATTTTTTTATTATAAAATAAAATTTCCAAAAATTTATCTTTTGGAATTAATATATTAAAATCTTTATTTCCTATTTCTTCTTTTATAATATTAACAATAAGTTTTCTTTCTTTATACGGTATATTATTAATTAATAATTCATTAAAATCTTTTAATTTCAATTGATTATTTTCTTCATTTAAAAGATTTAAAATTAATCTTATTTTATTGTTATAATTATTATTTGAACTAATAATAAGAGAAAATAAGACTTTTTTAAAATTAACAAATCCTTTTCTTTCATTATCAAATAATAAAAAAATATTATCAATGAAAACTTGATCTTGTTCAACTCCTATAATATACATAAATTCTTCTAAAATTTTTTTATTGAAATATTTATTTTTTTCAAGAAACCATTTATAATCATGAAAGAAAAATATTAATTTTTCAATAATAATTGATTTATGTAACCATAACCATTTTATATTTTGCATTTTAATTGAGATTTTTAAAGAATTTTCATTATTATCTATTAATAATAATCTTCTTAAAATATTTTCTTGAGGTTTTGATTTTTTTATTAAAAATGTCATTGATTTATTTTGTTTTATTTTATTTCCATTTTTTAATTCAAATAAACCTGAAAAATTTCTTTTTAATTTTATTCTATTATTTTTATTATTATTAAATAAATCATATTGTTGATTTATTTTGTAATCTTCATTTATTTTATTATTCATTTTTTCTACATAATTCTTTATTGATTTTTCTATTTTTAATTGAATAATATTATGTTTCTTTTTTTTATTTGTTGGTTCAAATATTTTATTATAAAAATCTATTCTATTTCCTCTTATTTTTTTTAAATTTTTTCTATCTTGAAAAGATATTGCATTAATTGATTTATTTGAATTTGAATAATTAGATGGATATTTACTTACTATTTTTTTTTTCGTTTTTTTATCATTTTCAAAAGAACTAAATCTAGTATTAAATATTGGTAATTTTGTCACTACACTTTGACTTCTTCTTGTATTTTTAAATATCTTTGGTTTTAATGAAAAAGATAAATTGTGAGTTAAATCTTTTGATTGTTTTTGAGGTAACATTTCAATTTTTTTAAGAATTTTTTAAATGTTTTTTAAAGGAAAAATTATTTATTTATCATAAATTAAAAATAAATTTAAAATATTAAAAATGATAAGAAGGAGTTCTTTCAATGTATTTATTTAAACTTAAAAAAACAATAAATCATTTAATTTTAATTTTAAAAGATGGAAAAAATAAATCATCATTTAAATTATTTAAAAAACCAATAAAGCATTTAGTAATTAAGTGAAATATATTTCATAAAAAATGCTTTTTTTAAATTGATTTTATTTAATATTTAATTTTTTATTTTTTATTTTAAACCCATCAAAAAAATTATGATATTAATTCAAATTTTAAAATATATTTTTTATTTAATCTACATTTATCACTAATTGCCATAAATATATATACACAAATTATAATATTTATCTTCCTAATAGTGAAAAAAAAAATTATTGTATCTATTTTAACAATTAATTATTTTTATTATAATTAATTGAAGATACTTTAAAACAAAAAGTTTCTAATGTTCATAAATTATATTAAAAAATTTTATTTAATCAAAATAATTAATGGATGTGAATTTCATTATTCAAATATTTATCAATCAATTTTTGATAAAAAATTTATTTCTTAAATAAGTAGATCATCCAATATTATTAAAATAATAAATCAACAAAACAAAATAAACATCTTCTTAGTTATTTGACAAATTTTTACAAAAGAATATATAAAATATAATATTAGAAAATTCCTTTCATAAAATAAATATTTTAAATTATATTTTAAATTTTATTTATTTATAATAAAAAAAATTATTTTTTTTTTCATCTTAAATAATAATTTCTAATTTTTGTCTTTATTTTAAATTTATATTTAAACAAATTTTTTTTAAAATAATTTAAATTATATTTTTCTTAGTTATTTTTTAGTTAACATAAAAAATGGGTTATTGTTATTCAAAAATACCAATAAAATCAAAAGAAGTTAAAATTGAAATTAAAAATAAAAATAATAATGATTCCTATTTACCTTGGGAACAAAAATATATAGATAAAATAAATAAATTAGAAGAAATATCAATAGAATTAGAAGAAAAAAATAGAATTCAAAAATCACTTTATTATCATGAAATATCAAAAAATATAATTAATAATAATGAATTAAAAATAGGATATTTAATAAAAGCAATTAATAATAATAATTTAAATGAAGAAATAATATCAGATTATTTAATTACTTTACAAAAAATTTCAGTTAATGATAATAATATTAATTATTTTGAACAATTTCAGTTTTATGAAAGATTTTTATCGATTGATTTACTTAAAAAAAAATTTCCTGAAAGTCAAAAAACAATTTCTTCAAAAGAAGATTATTTTAATTTATTAATTGATTTTAGTAATATTCATGATTCAGGAGAAAAATTATTTATTGAAAAAGAAAAGATTAAATTAACATATATTGAAAATTTTATTCCTAATCAACCTATAAAATATCATATAAATAAAGAAGCTTTTTTTTATTTTCAAAAAGAATGTTTTTTAAATTATTTTAATCAATTAAACTGTGATGATGAAAGTTTTTTTTTAGCAAAAAAAAATTTTTTAAGAAAATTTAATGATACAATTATTTACTTTAAAGATAATCTTCCAAATGATGAAAAAGAAATTAATAGAATATTATTTACTTTTAACTTTTGTTCAGAAGATGATTTTATATTACCAAGTTTTAAAACTTTTTTTAAGAAAGATTTAACTTTTGACAAAATTAAAGAAGAAATATTAAATAACAATAAATTTATTTTAAATATTTATTTAAAAAGAAATAATAAGTATGATGATATTGAATTACTTTTTAAAAATGGAGAAACAATATTGGGGATTGGGGATTGGGGATTGGGGATTGGGG
>JAJJLU010000633.1:0-25980 GCA_023807065.1 Isotricha intestinalis | reverse complement strand
CCCCAATCCCCAATCCCCAATCCCCAATCCCCAATCCCCAATCCCCAATCCCCAATTAAGAAATATTTGTATTTTGTTTTTTTTTAATTTATTTTGTTTTATTACATTATTTTATAATCACTTAATGTAAAATATCTTAGCCTAATTAGAGAATCTTTTATTTGTTTCTATTTTAAAAAAAAAAATATTTACTAAACATTTAAAATAATTAATTCAAATAATAAAAAATTTTTTATTATATAAAATATATACAAAAATTTTTTAGAATTGAGATAAAGTATTAGAATGAAATTCATCTTCTTCTATTTCATTAATAATACTTGCGCTTTTTCTATCAACTCTATGAATGTCATTTTCTGTTTTGATATTTTTATGAAAATTATTTTTGTTAGTTTGTCCTCCAACAATATTTAAACCTTTCTCATTTTTAATATAATGAATAATGTCTTTTGCTTTGTTAATATCTAAATTTTTATAAAATTCTAAATTTCTACTTTTACAAGGAGGACAATATGAATAATAAGGACCATAAAAATTTATACTTTCTAAATTCTTTTTTAAAACCGGATTATTTATTTCAACCTTTTTATCAAAAAGTTCTATATTTGAACTTAAGAAAGGACCATATTTTGATTCTTCAATTTTTTTTAATTTTTTATTTGATTTTACTCTTGATTTTAATTTTGAAGATTGAGTTCTTGAACTAATTGGAATTAAACTAGTATAAATATTTTGCCTATATGATTCTTGTCTATCTTCTAATTTCATTCTATCTAAATTGTGAAAAGCATTTATTTCTAAATTATTTTTATCTCTTTTGTATAAACTATTAGAAAAAGTTTTATTTGCTATTTTTTTCATAATTTCATTTTCTCTTTCATTTTCTGTTTCTTTTTCTTTATTTTGAGTTTCATTAATTTCAGTAATTAATAAATTGTTTTTTTCAATTTTAATAGGAAAAGCAGTTTTATAATCTTCTAATATAGTCATAATTTCTTTAACACTTTCTTCTTTTTTTTTCCCTGGCATAAATTTATGTCTTATAATATCAACAATACTTTTTGCTTGTTCTTCATCAGAATTTGTATTTTCTTTTTTTTTATTATTATATTTGTCTTCTAATTTAACTCCTAAATGTTTCATATTAATTATTGTATTATTTTTTTTTATTCTTGGAAAAAAAGAAGAAACAGTTTTATTCATTGCCATTGAATTATTATTTCTTGGTTCTTCATTTGAAAAAGCTCTTTGATTTCCTCCTTTTCCCATATATATTAAAAAATTTTTATCATTTGAAAATATTTTAAACATATTATCATGATATCCTATTTTATTTTTCCATTGATCAGGTAAATTTTTATTTGTATATACTGATTCTTTTATTGAACTTGTTTTTATATTATTTAATTCTTTTTTCATTTTATGTAATTTTAAATCATTTGTTTCTATATCATCATAAAATCCTCTTATTTTTTTTTTAAATGCTTGATGAAGAGTTTTTTCTATTTCTAATGCTTTCTTTTTTTCAGTAAGGTTGAATGCATATTTTTGGAATATATGTGCTATTTTCATTTTTAAATAATTTATTCAAAAATATTTATTTCATTAATTTTTGAAAAAATTAATATTTTGTTTATAATATTATATTAATTAAAACTTTTAAACATCTATTTTAATATAATATTTCTTTTATTGAAATATTAAATAATTTTTTTCCTTTCTTTTTTTTCTTTTCAAAATTATTATTTTTATCATTCATACTATCTTTGAAAATCATCAATCTTTAGTTCATTATTTCATCCTTTAATTTAATTATTATCATCTTCTATATTACATAATAAGTTTAATATATATCAGTTTTCATTTATTTGGTTAAATTTTATTTTATTTTGAAAATAATTGGAATTTATTTATTTAAAAAGATATAATTTACAATAAAACTTTTTATTTCAACTATTTTTTATTAAGAAAAGTAATTTGAAAATCCTTGGACTTTCATTACTTTTATATTATTTCTTACTCCTAAATCAATCCCTTTATCATCCATTGAATCTCTAATTATATCTTGTTCTATATTTAAATCATCTTTGAAGGTTTCTTTATTTGATTTATATTCAGTACTTAAATTAAAATTACTACTAATGATAGATTGATTTTTAATAAAATCTTCATATTCTTTTATTGATTTTAGGTTATATTGATTCATAATTTTTTGTATTTTTTTATATTTATTTATTTTCTTTTCAAATTCATTTAACTCCTTTTCTTTTTCCATTTCAAGTTGATTAATTTTATTTGTTATTTCATCAATATCATCTTTTTCATCTTCTTTTTTTTCACTATTTAAATTATCAATCATATTTTTGGTTTCAATTGCAATATAATCATTTTCATTAAAAATAAATTCATTATTTAAAACATATTTCATAAATTCCGGTGCATTTTTCTGTTTATTAGAATCATTCTCATTATTATTTGAATTTATAGTTTTTATACTATCTTTATTAATAATACTTTTACTATAGTTATAACTATCATTTTCACTCTGAGTATTTTTGATATACTTAGAATTATTAGAATAAATATCATCATTTTCTGTGATAATGTCTTCACAATCATTATCATTTACTTTTCCTTTACTTACAATATTATCATCAATAGTGAAAATTCTAATATCCTCATTTTTTTCTGAATAAATATCATCAATAATATTATTTTCATTAACAATAATTTTATTATTAATGTTATTTAACCTTTCTTTTCTTTCTTCTTCAATTCTAATTTTCTCAATATCATCCATATATTTTTCAATAAGTTCTTTAATAATTTTTTTTCCTTTACTAAATTTCTTAATAAATTCATGTTCCAAAAGTTCCTTAGCACAAGGTCTTTTAGAAGGATCAACTTGTAAACATAATCCTACAAAATCAACAAATTCTTTAGAATAATTAAATTCTTCAATTCTCTTTTTATCAAATAACTTTTTTCCAGTTGGAGGTTCATTAACTATTAATTTCATAACCATATTAGGTTTAATATTATTATATGGTGGATCACCTTCCATTAATTCAATACATGTTATTCCTAGAGACCAAATATCTGTTTTTGTATCATAAAAATTATTTGAACAAACTTGAGGACTCATCCAATAAGGACTTCCTTTTTTACTATATCTAAATTTATTTTTTTCTGTTAATTGAACTCCAACACCAAAATCACCTAATTTAGCATTTCCATTTTCATCAATTAATATATTTGCTCCTTTAATATCTCTATGAATTAAATTTAATGAATGAATTTCTTTTAAACCTTTTAATAACATTTCTATTATTGAAGCTAATTCTATTTCTTGTAATGTTCTTCCCATTGCTGACATTAAATCTATAATAGATCCTCCTTGACAATACTCTAATATTAACCAAAGAGAATTTGAATTACGAGAATAATATGAACCATAATATTTTATTATATATGGTGATTCACATAATTTCATTAAGGAAATTTCTTGTTGAATATTTTCATATTTTGGAGATTGATTCAATGAGAAATTATAGGATATTATTTTAATTGCATATTCTTTTTTTGTTAATTTATGTACTCCTTTATATACTGAACCAAAAGCTCCTTTTCCTATAAATGATGATAATATGAAAAAATCTTCTGGATTTGATGGTATTGATAATATGTCACTAAATGATGGTGATGTTGGAAGTTTGTTTAATTCTTCTGTTGAATTATTAAGATTTTTTAAGTTTTTTATAAGTTTCAAAGGAGGTTTTATTATTTTCATTTATAGAAAAGGCTTATTTTTTTTATTTATTTGATTATTTTTCTATAATTAATAATTAATGATATATTAAATGTTTATTTATTAAAAACAATGTTTTTTTGTAAATTTTTATCTTCCCATATATTTTTATTTTCTAATGTTTGACTAATTTTAGTTGCTTTTGTTATTATTTCTCTAATATTTCTTTCATTTGGGAAAGATAGAAAATGCATCATAATCATAGAACCTCCATCTTCACTTTCCATAATCAATTTTTTTAAATTAATCATCATTGAAATACATAAATGGTCTAAAAAATTAAATCTATCTTTATCAATATCTACTGTTTTTACAGTGAATTCAATAAATTCATAAAAGAAAATACAATCCCAAACCCAAATAGTATTATTAACATTTAATTCTCGATCTAACATACATAATAACCATCTTAATAGAAAAATATTTGGTTCTAAACCATTTTCAATTAAATAATTAGAAAATTGAGAGTCTATTTTTTTTAAATCAAAATAAAATATTTTTTTTATTCTTTTTCCTAATTCAGTATCTTCACTATTAAGTACTTGTTCATAACTCATGGTTTTATAATCAAAATTAAATCTTTTATTTCTATATCTTTCACAATTATAAGTATATAATGTAGTTAAATCTCTTCCCATAACTTCTTGATAAACTGTATATAAATCTGCTTCAAAAAATTCCTCATTTGTAATATAATCATATAATAAATTTATATTATCTTCACCTATTTTATCCATAGAAAAAGTAAAATCAGTTAAATCATTTAAAGTTAAAGAAGGTAAAAAAGCATAAAGTAAAGTTCCTAAAATTTCATTCATACCTTGACAATATGATGGCTCTGGAATTCCTTTACTAAAAACATATAAAATTTTACATAACATTTCTTTTATTTTTAAATTTTTAAATAAATCTAATTCTTGAAATGTTCTATCAACATCTAATTTAATTAAAGCTAATAAATCACAATCTTCTTGTGGAATTAATTTTAATAAATTTTCATATGTTTCTGTTCCTTTTTTCTCTTCACAATTTATAAATGGTATTATATATTCATTTCTGTTTAAAAGTTTGTTTAATTTTAAATTATATTGTTTTCTTGTTTGTTCTAAATTACTTTTCCAAGAATCTGGCTCATTATATGGGAGAATATTTAATAATATTTTATATAATGTTGAACGAAAATCTGATGATATTGTTCCATTTAAACATTTTTTCCCAATATATGAAAAAGATAATTTTCCATTTAAATAATTGAATAATGTTTTTTGAGGATTTTCATATTTACGATTAAATCTATCAATCTTATCTTTCTTATGTTTTAAGGACTTTTCATTTTGAGTGTTCATAATGATTATAAAATTTAAATAAAAATTAATTTTTTGAATTTAATTATAAAAAAAATAAAATTACAATAGATAAAATATCAATTAACCAAACTAGATTTTTTAGATGTATCAATAATGTCACTTTCATTTTTATCTTTCTTTTCAGATTTATCTTGAATATTTTGAATTTGGTCTAACATTTTATTAATATCATTAATATATTCTCTCATTTGATCACAATTATTATTCATAGTACTTAATCTATCTTGAAAATCATCCATTTTCTGTTTTAATATATCTTCATCATCCCAAGCTTCATAAATATTTTGATAATTTTGAAAAACTTTTTTAAAAGCTCTCTTAGCTTTTATTTTATCATAAAGTGATTCAGTCATTTTAGCTTTTAATTGATTAATCCCTCTTTTAGGAATATGTAATTTACAAGCTTTAATATATCTCTTCTTTGCAATAATATATTTAAATCCTGCAGAATAATAATTAGCAGCTTTTTGTTCAAATTTTTCTTTCAAAACACTTTTTTCTCTATAATTAAAAGCCATATCTTCATTATCAGTAAAAACTAATTCATTTTGTAAAAAAACAACCATATAAGAAGTAAGTAAAGTTCCAGCAATAGATAAAAAAACATTGACTAACCTTCCAATTAAAGTAATTGGATAATAATCACCATAACCAACAGTAGTCATAGTGATCATTACATTCCATAAGCAATTTTCAAATTTTCTATAATCATTATCATTATATTCTCCTTCATTTTCAGGTGCTTCATAAGCTGGTGATTCTGCTATTCTTAACATATAACTTCCAACTAATATAATTGAAAAAGCAATTACTATTAGGAAAGAAAATGGATTTTTTATAATTAAACATTTGACTACAAATAATCTATTTAATGTTCCTCCTATTAATCTGGCTATTCTCTGTGAACGAGGGGTATTAAATTGACTTGATGATATATAATATCTTATTATTATATATACACGTAATAAACATATTAAAAGAAGAATATCATTAACTTGATATTTTGTTTCTGTCCTATATAAAGTTTTTGATGTTTTGAAATATTTATTTTTAACTAAAATATTTGGATGAAGTAATGCAAGGAAACTTTCTATCATAAATATTCCAAAATAATCAAAAGAAAAAAAAGAAACTTTTTGTTCTACATTTCCTGTACTTCTATCAAATAATAAATATATATGATATCTATTAATACTTGCTAAAATAAAAAAAAATGATGATACTGAACAAATTATTAAACAGAAATTCCGAGATAAATTATATAATTTTGTATCTTTTGTATATATTCCTTCTTTCTGAGGAAAATATGTTATTATATGATATAAAATACCACTAATAAAAGTAATTAATGTAAAATATAAAGTATAAAAATCAAATATTTGGATTTTTAAAAAATATTCATTTTTATCATAATCATCATTTATATTCTTTTTTCCATTTAATTTATTAAAAACAAGAGATTCATCATCTTCTTTTCTTTCTGATATAACTTCAAAGCTTTTATTAATTTGAGAAGATACTTTACTATTTCTTTTATTTTTTGGAGATTTTTTATTTGAATAATTAACTGTTTCACTACTTGGCTTAGATGAATTTTTTGAACCAGAAGATATTGAGTAACTTTTACTTTTACTATGTTTAAAATGTTTTTTGTCTTCAATTTCTGAATATGGATTTTGATTATCTATTAAATTCTTTCTCTCTGATATTTCTTGTCTTTCTGTTTGATTTTTTTTATCCTTTAAAAATGATGCTGTTACATTTGATTTTTTTCTTTTTGTAGATTTTTTTTTCTTTGTGTTCTTCTCTTTTTCTTCATTGTCTGTTTTTGATTCATCACTTATTATATCTCTTAATAAAAAATTCTCTTTATTTTTCATTTAATTTATTTAAAGAATATTTTATAATTTTATAATTATAAAAAATTTTATAAATTATTTTATAATTTTATAATTATAAAAAATTAATTGATACGATTAATAATTAAGGTTTACTATGGCTTTCAGAATCTGAACTCAATAAAGATTCATGAATTTTTTTTTTTATATAAGTTTCATCATTATTTATATTTGAATTAAAATTTAAATAAGGATTTGGCTCAATGAACTGTTTATTATTATTATTCATATTATTAATATTATTATAACTATTAATATTATTAATTGGATTATTAATATTATTAGTAGAGTAAATAGGATATGTAGTATTACAAGTTTGAACATATTTTTCAAGTTCTCTTAATTTTTTTGTTGGTAATTTATCAATGTCGAATTCAAAATATTGGTTTCCATTTTTATTTTCAATCATTTTTTCATTTAAAATTCGAATTATTCCTTTTAATTGGTCTTTATTTAAATTTCGAATTGCATTTCCTAAAGCATTTTTTTCTTCATGAGTCATAGCTTTATCACTTATATGATTTTTATAAATTAAACTATTATTATTTTTATTAACAATATGATTATATAATAAATCTGTATATAAATTATTATTCTGACTATTAAGTTCATTCATTTCTTTTTCAACTGAATTCATTTTATTTGTAATATGATTTAAATCTTTATTATTAGGTTTTTTAATTGATATAAATTTCATATTATCAATTTTATTATAAACTTGTTCAGCATATTCACTCATTTGAAAAGTTTTTTTATATATATCAGGATTTGTTGTATAATGATGGAAATAATATGCCCAAACTTCTCTTAAATCTTTTTGAAAATCTTGATAAGTTAAATATTTTTTGTTTTTAATGTTTTTTTCTATTAATGTTAAAGATGGTAAAATAGATGAATTATTTAAAAACAATTTTGAAAGAGGATATTTAATTATCTCATTAAAACATAATTGGCATTTTTCTTCAATGCTTAAAATTGTTACATTATTATTATATGTGTTTATATTACCTTCAATTTTATTATTATTAATATTTTTTTTATTATATATATTAGAATTATTATTATGCCTTCTTCTTTTTATATTTATATTATTATCAGTTATATTATTATTTGTCATTATTTTTTTATTCTTTTCTTTAGTCTTTAATCTTTTTTTTACTGAATTTCTTTCATTTTTTTTATTCATTAGAGTAAAATTAACTGATTTAATGATATTTTCTTCAGTTTCTAATTTAAATCCAAAAGGAATAATTTTATTTATTATCATCGATTCTAAAGGAGTTAACATAAATTGACCATTTTTTAAAATTTCAAACATTTCATTTTTTTCATTCATTTTATTTTATTTAAAAAAACAAATATAATTAATTAAAAAAACATTAAAAATCAAAAGAAAAAATAAATAAATCCCCAAAAAAATAAAAAATTCATATAAAAAAAGAATGACAGAAACCTCATCAATAAACCCAAAATCAATAATCTCAGATTTACAAAACTCAGAATCAAAAATAAAAGCAAATGCAATAAAAAATATACCAATATTAATAGAAGCAATAGGTCATGATCGTTTTAGAAAAGAATTTTTACCATATTTAATAAATTGTCTTGATGTTGAAGAAGATGATTGTTTATTAGAACTTGCAAAGGATATTGGAATATTTTTAGAAGGAATTGGAGGAAAAAATTATATTCATGATTTATATCCTTTATTAGAAACTATTCTTCATACTGATGATATTGCAATTAGAAGGGAAATTAATTTAAGTATTGAAGTTATTTTACAAAATAATTCTGAAAATGAATTTAAAAATGATATTATGAAATTAATTATTGAGTTATCTAATTCTGAAGAAATTGGTTTTAAAAGAAATTCTTGTTCTTTAATAGGAACTTGTTATGGAAGTTTAAATGAAAAAGAAAGAAAAGAAATGATGAAAATATTAAAAACTTTCTTAAATCATGGTAATCAAATGGTTAAAATTGAATTAGTAATGTGTATGAAGAAAATATCATGTTATATGGAAAGAAATAATTTCCAAGAATTTTTTGAAAAATTATTAAGCGAAAAAAATGATACAATAAGATTTAATTTAGTTGATTGTATTGAAAATTTAAAAAATGTAATAAATATATCATGTTATGGAGAATTTCTTTCAAATGTAATACCTAAATTAGCAGGAGATGAAAGTTGGAGAACTAGATTAACTTTTTCAGATAAATTACCTATCGTTTGCTCTTTTGGTCCTTTAATTCAAAATAATACTAATGATATTAGAAATGTTATAATAAATGCTTATGCTAAAGTAATTGATGATGCTGAAGCTGAAGTAAGAACAAGTGCATGTAAAAATTTAGAAAAAATTTCAGAAATTTTAGGAAAAGAAAGTAATTTTATTAAAGTTTTATCTAAATTAAAACCTTTATCAAAAGATGAATATTCATATGTTAGAAGTGCTTTAGCCTCTAATTTATTATTAATGTGTTCTTTTGTTGATAAAAAATTAACTAATGATTATATTTATCCTATTTTCACTGAAATGATTAAAGATACAGAACATGATATTAGAATGAGTCTTATCAAAAATTTAGATAAATTACATGAAGTTATGAATATTGATAATATTGTTCAAGGAATTATTCCTTCTTTAATTGAAATTTCAAATAATAAAAATTGGAGAATTAGAAATGAAATTGCAGAAGCAATACCTATTCTTGCTAGAATATTAAATAAAAAAATTTTTATGGAAAATATATTAAATATATGTATTAAATGGTTAAATGATCCTGTTTATGCAATTAGAGAAACTGCTTGTAAATTAATGAAAAGATTATATGATATTTTCAAAGGAGATGATTTTGAAAAAAAATTATTATCAAAATTATCTTCTATGATTAAATCTGAAAGTTATCTTATAAGAATTACTGTTACTATTTTAATAAAAGAATTTGCTTATGATGAATATAATTATGATTTCTTAGAAAAAAAATTATTTAATTATGTATTAAGATTAGCAAGAGATAAAATTGCAAATATACGAATGAATTGTGTTATTATTTTCAAAAAAATACAGAAAGTTTCAAAAAATAGAGATATTTTAAAAGAGATTTCTCAAAATTTAGATGAGTTAAAAAGAGATAGAGATGTTGAGGTTTTAAATGCGATAAGTGACTTTTAAAATAAATTTTATTAATTTAATTATATTAAAAAAATATATTAAATATTATAATGAGTTCTGAAATTAAAAAAGAAAAAAATTGCATTAAAAAAACTTCATCTAAAATTTTTGAAAATGAGGAAATTAATAAAGATAATATTAAAGTAAATATTCAAGAAGAAAAAAGTGAAAATAAAAATAATAATAAAGCAAAGAGTAATAAAAAAAATGATATTAAAAATAAGAAAAAAAAGGTTAAATTTAGTAAAAAAATTGATGTTACAAATGTTGAAAGTTGGAAAACATTTAATGCTGAAAATACTGTTGAACCACGTGAACAAACAACAAAATGCACTTGTGAAATATTTTAAATTTTTTTTATATTATAACAATACTATTGCTGTAGATATATTGTTTAATAATATTTTAAAAAAATACTCTTAAAAAAAGTAAAATTTATGAATCTAATTTTGTGATGTGATGTTATAAGATAATTTTACTTAATTTTTTAATATTAATTCATTTCATAAAAATCCTAAAAGAAAAATCATAAATTGATTAAATAAAACTTTGACCAAATTATATTCATAATGATAATTATAATATTATATATTAAATTAATTTTCCCTTTATTTAATTAAATAAAGAAATTACACTGAAATATCATCATTTACATTATTCATAATTTTATTAATTTCTCCCATTAGGTCATCTAAACTATATTTAACACTTTTATCAAAAGAAACAACATACCTAAATCTTTTATTGAAGCTAGAAATAGTTATAAAAGCTTTCATTCTTCCAGGACTAACAATAGGATAAAAATCAGTCATTTCACAACCACAAATTTTAAGTTTACTTTCAGGACCTGGTACATTAGAAATTAACATATCTGCTTTAAAAATAATATTATTTCCTATAATATTTAAAATTTTAGCAGGTAAAAATTCAGATAGCATTTTAAATATTAAAATAGGAATTGAAGTTATTGAAGTATTAAATATGTGACTATTAATAATTTTTTGTATATTTGGTAAAGCTTTAAAATCATTTATACAAGGAAGACACATCATAAAACCTTGTGCTAGATTTTTTAATTTCACATCTTTTACTGAAGAAGGTAAAGTAGTGTGTCCACAAGGAATAATTATATTTAAAGAATTTACATTTTGTAATAAGTCTTTTTGAGATTTTAATAAAATTCCTACTACACAAGTGTTAAAACTTACTTTATATTTGTTTCTTAATTTTCTCATTAAATCTAAAGAATACCATTTACTCATTTTATATCTTGCAATTCCATAATGATGATAATTATACATTGGTTTATATTCTGTTTTTTCATTTGATGATGTAATTATTATATATAAAACATAAAATGATAAAATTGGAAATAAAAATAAATCTATCATTTCCCTAAAGAAAGAATATGAATATTTTACTTTTAAAATTTTTGGATAAATTTCTGGTGAATAATTATCACATAAACAAAAGCATAAACTTAATAAACCTAAACCATCACTTAATATATGATCAAATTTAAAATGAATTGCTCCTGTTGCTTCTTTTTTTTCTTTAAATTCAATTATTCTTATTTCAAAAGGAAAAGACTTTAAAGTATTTATTCTATAATTTAAATGTTTTTCTATATATTTTTCAACATCTTCTTTTGAGTTTAATTGTACAAAATAAATTTGTTTTTTTGCTTCATTTTTTGGAAATTCTTTCCAATAATAATTAAAAAATGTATATAAAACTCTTGAATGTAACTTTGGAATTTGATATATTAATCTTTCTTCTATTGTTTTTTTTATTAAATCAGACTGAAAATTTCCATTAAAAAACATTACTAAATTAATATTATATTGATCTCGTGAACAATAACCAATTAAACTTTTATCAAAAGATAAATATTCCAAACCAAAAACTTTTTTCATAAATAGCCTATATAATGAAAAAATTATATATAAAAAAGGAATTCCATAAATTATTCCTATATAAGAAAATATTTTAAAGAAAAAATAAATTTTGGTGATGTTTACCAGACATTCAATTATAAATATTTTCATTATTATTTATAAATTTGTAATGGATATTTTTATATTCAAAATTCCTAAAAAGAAAATATTTTTGTTCTTTTTTTTTTTAATTTTTAGATTAAAAATCAATGTCTTATAATTCTAATATTTAATTTTTTTTTATTGGTATAATTTTCTTTGCTTTTTATTTTTGTTTTTATTTTTATCTCAAATTATGAAAGTATTATTTTTTTTATGACGTAGTAAATATAATAAAATTGATTTAATTTTATTTCATAATTTTTTAGTATGATTGATAAATAATTTATTATTATCTTTCAATATATGATATTTAATAATTAATTTAAATAATTAAAAATAAATTATTTTACTTAATTAAAAATATAAATAAAACTTTATTGAAATAAATACATAAATTTAAAGTATATTAAAAGTCAAAATTTAATTTAGGGATGACTATTTTTTTAAAACAATATTTTATTTTTTAAAAAAAAATTTTGTTATTTATTGAATTTTATATTTTTCCAAATCAACAATAAACTTAGGTTCAACATTTAAATCTTTCAAATACTGAATTTTATCTCTTTTAATTTTTTCCATTCTCATTAACCAATCATCTTTTCTTTGTCTATTTTTTCTTCCTTCTTCTAAAATTTCTCTATCATAAACTTTATTTTTTTCTTCTCTAATTTTAATCATTTTTAACAAATCATTTTTATTTTCATATCTTTTTCTTTTTTTTTCAGCTTCAATTTTTTTTTCAATTTCCATTTCTTCAATTTGTCTTTTAATAATTCTTTCATATTCATCTTGTTCTTGTTTAGCTTGTTCAGCTAATTGTAATTCTTTATCTTTTTTTTGTTTAGCATTAGCATTTAATAATTCATTTAATCTTTTTTGTCTTAATAATAATTCTTCTTTTTGTTTTTTTCTAAATTGTCTTTCTGAATCTTCAAAAGCTCTTTTAGCTCTTAAAGCATCTAATTCTGTAAATTTATCTTGTGCTTTTTCTTGTTTTTCTCTTAATTTTTGTAATTCTTTTTCTTTTTCTTCTTGAATTCTTTTTTTTTCTCTTAAATCTTCTTCTTCTTTTTTAGCTTTTTCCATATTATATTTTAATATTCTTAAATTTTCTTCTCTTTCTTCTTGAATTTTTTTCTGTTTATTTAATATTGATAATCTATTTGATTCTTCTATTTCTTTTGCCATTTTTTCATTTTGAATTTTTCTCAATTCATTTTCTCTTAATTCATCTTCAACCATTTTTTTCATATGTTTTACCATTTCTTCTTGTTCTTTTTTAATTAAATCTTGTTCTTTTAATTTCTCAATTTCTTTTTGTTTCATTTGATCAACAATAACTAAAGCACCTTCTCTATTTTGCTTTTTCCTTTCTTCTTCTCTATCTTGGAATTTTTTTAATTCTTTTAATCTATCTAATTCCATTAAAGTATCTAATTTATCTTCTTTTCTCTTATATACTTTTTCTAATTCTTTTTTCTCTTTTTTTTGCTTTTCTCTTATATGAGCAACTCTTGCATATAAACTTAATTTTTCCATTTCTTTAACAACATCTTCATTATTGTCAATTTCTTTTTGTGCTAAAGCTAATAATATTTTTCTCTTTTCTATATTTTCTAAATCAATATCACTTAATTCAATTTTAGGATTTTTTTTATCATAATTTATTATTCTGTCTTTTAATTCACGAGCTTTCGCATATCTATCGTATTCTTGCTCTGATTGTATTCTTTTTTCATTTAATTCTTCTTCTTTTGATTGTATGTGTGCATTTTTTCTTATTCTTTCATAATCATATAATGTTAAGTATGATGCATCTATCATTGGTAATTTATTGTTTCGCCATTTGTTTTTTGTTTTGTTTGAATATTTAAAATCTGATAATGTTCTTGATTGAATTGCTTCTGACTAATTTAAGTTATATGAGTAGTTACCATTTTTTTTTTGTTTGAATATATTTTTATATTTTTATATTTTTAAGTTTATTATTTATTAATTTTTATTCAGGGTTTTAATTTATTTTTATTAAATTTGTTTATAAGTGAAAATTTTCTATTTTATCTTTCTTTGGTTTGGAGAATTTATATTTTACGTAAAAATCTTTATTTATTAGCTTTTTATTGCAATATTTCATTTATATTGTTTTATGTTAACATGATAATTTTATTTATTATATATATATAATAAATTAATCATTTTTTCTGCCTTTTTTAATTTCAAGAAATATTCATTCAAAAAACAAAATATATAAAAAACTTAACGAATAAAACAAAAAAAACATTTAAACAAAAACCTAATAATAATATTATTAAAATAACAAACTAAACAAAATAAAAAATCACAAACAATTGTTTTGTTTAAATCAATGCATAAATGATTCCACAAAGTCCCAATGTTTCAACAAAGATTAAATTAATAATTATGCTATCAAAAACCTTACCCTCTAATAGAAGAATTTTAATGCCATTTCTCATCCAATGGAAATAACAGCATCAAGACCACTAACTCTGGAAATAAACAAACTTCCTTAATGTTTAGAATTTTTCAATTCATTATACCTTGTTCCCCTGTCTTTGAGTTAAAATAACTGTTACTATTTATCAATACATTCCAAGAATTCATGCCATTATTACTGAAATTCCTCCTCTTATTATTATACTTGACTTCTTTACTCATATTCCATATATTATGACTGCAGTTTTTGATGTTTCTTATACTTCTCATAAGTTTATAAATGATAAGATTATTGTTATTTCAATATATCATAATAGTTAGTTTATTTATTGTGATAAACCTAGTTCTTGCTAGTTTGACATTTTTTTTAATTGTTTTTTTATAATTTTTAATTGTTTTTTTAGGAAAGATAAATAATAATTAATGTCGAGGAAAAATCAGGATAATGATTATTTTGATAGTATTTTAAATGGTAAAGATATGAAAAGCAATAAAAAATATCAAAAAAAGAATTACCAATACAATAAATATAATAACTATGATTATAATTATAATAATTATAATGAATATAAATACTATAAAAATGATTATTATGAAAAACCATATAAATCTAAAAATAAAAGTAATAAATATGAAGATGAATATTATTTTAACCAAGAATTATCTGAATTTCCTCCAAAACTGCAAAAATATATAGATAGTATAGACCAATCAAAAATTTTAATTCCAGAGCATACAATAAATTTAATTAAAGAATTAATAAAAAATAAACTAGTTTGTATGGTATGTGAAGAAAATATAATGCAAGAAGATAGTGTATGGTCATGTAATACATGTTATTCAATATTACATTTAAAATGTATGGAAGAATGGATAAATAAAAAAAATCCTCAAGACTCAAAAATAAATAATAATAAAATTAAATGGACTTGTCCTCACTGTAATGCATTATATGAAGATTCAAAATATCCAATATATAATTGTTATTGTGGTAAATATTATAATGCTGAGAAATATCATAATAAATATTTAGATCCTAATTTAATTCCTCACGGATGTGGTTTATTATGTAAAGAAAGAATATGTCCTCATATCAAGCAATGTCCTTTACCTTGTCATCCTGGTCCCCATGTTCAATGCAATCAAAATGTTAAAATATTATGTTATTGTAGAAAAAATACTAAAATTGTTCCTTGTTCTTATGAAAGTGAAAATGAGTATTCCTGTGGAGAAATATGTAATAAAGCTTTAATTTGTGGGAAAATTAATCACACTTGCAAAGCTATTTGTCATGAAGGACCTTGTGAAAAGTTTTTAAAAAATAATAAATGTTATGAATGTATTGCTGAAAGTAGGAATAAATTATTTGATTTTTTAAAAGATGTTGAAAAGAAATTAAATGATGAATGTTATGAAGCTACAAATTTAACACATTTTGCTTCTTGTTTAACAGCATATATATTTAATGGAGAATATCCTTGTAAAGAACATTATGCTCCTATTAATACAGATTCTAATTTAAAATTATTATTAAAGTTATTTGAAGTTTCTGGTAATCAAATATTAATAAATTTAAAGAAATTTATTCCAATGTGTCAAAAGAAGGTAGAAAACTCTTGTAGATGCAAAAATAAAAAAATAGAAACATATTGTTTTAAATTAAATTACCCAGAAGATATTTTAGATTTCTTAGGAATAGTAAAAGAAAAAGAATTAGAAAAATGTAATAGAATATGTAAAACAATGAAAAATTGTGAAATACATAGATGTGAAAGAATATGTTGTGAATTGAGAAATGTAAAAATAAAAAATTATTCTTTACAAGATCCAAATGGTTATCATTTATGTTTTAAAATATGTGATAAAATATTATCATGTAATATTCACAAATGTGAAAATTATTGTCATAAAGGAAAATGTAAACCATGTGCATATATAATAAGAGAAGGAGATTTAATATGTTCATGTGGAAAAACAATAATTCATCCTCCTTATATATGTGGAACAAAGCCAGAATGTACTTATCCTTGTTCAAAAAAAAGGAAATGTGGTCATCCTTGTATATTAAATTGTCATGAAGGTGATTGTCCTCCTTGTGAATATTTAACTTTTAGAAAATGTAGATGTGGAAAAAATATAATTCAAAATGTTAAATGTGGAGATAATAATGAAGTTTTATGTAATGCAATTTGTGATTGTATATTAAATTGTGGTGTTCATTTTTGTAAAATAATTTGTCATGATCATACTGAAGAATATGATAAGAAATATATTTGTAAATTAATTTGTGGGAGAAGTTTAATTAAATGTGAACATAATTGTAAAAATAAATGTCACGGTGAAAGCGATTGTGATGAATATGCTTGTGATGAAAATGTTCTTGTTAAATGTAAATGTGGAACACTTTCTAAAAATTATAAGTGTGGAAAGTTAAAGAAATTAAATGAAGATTTAAATAAAGAAAATAAAGGAAATTTTTGTTTAGATTGTAATGATGAATGTGTTAAAGCTGAAAGATTAAAAAATATTAATGAAGCTTTTCAAGGACTTAAAAATATTAGCGAAGCAAAAATGAAAATTTTATTCCCTAATTGCCCTATTGATGGTAGTGAAGAACCTAAAAAAGAATTTCCAGTTAAATATTATATTGATACTATTGAAATGGCTCAGGATAAAATTGAAAAGGTAATTAAATTTGAAAATGAATTATATAGATATGTTTTTAATGCTAAAAATAAAATAGAAGGAAGTAAATTAATTGATATTAAAAAAGAAGAAGAAAAAAAATTTGAAGACAATAAAAATGAAGAAAAAGAAATTAAAAGCGAAGAAAATAAAAATGAAGAAAAAGAAATCAAAAGTGAAGAAAAGAAAAATGAAGAAAAAGATATTAAAACTGAAGAAAAGAAAAATGAAGAAGAAGATATTAAAACTGAAGAAAAGAAAAATGGAGAAGAGAAAAATGAAGAAAAGAAAAATGAAGAAGAGAAAAATGAAGAAGAGAAAAATGAAGAAAATAAAATTGAAGAAGAAAAAAATGAAGAAGAGAAAAAAGAAGAAAATAAAAATGATAATATAAAAGAAAAATTATATCACATTCCAATAGATGAAGAAGATTATGATGATTTTAATGAATGGTTAACATTATATCATAATCTTAAAACAAAAAAAACATATAAAATTAATAAAAAAGAAAAAACAAAACAATATTATATTCAAATGTCTCAATCTCAATTAAAATCTTTTCGTTATCAAAAATATCGTCTTTCATTAATAGCACTTCTTTTTAAAAATTATTCTTTTCTGAGAAATAGAAAATTAAAAGTATATCATCCATTTAATTATTCAATTAATATTAGAAATATAAAATATAAAGCACCTATTAATGTGATTGAAAATTTAATAATAACTTATACAAATATTAAGCCTGCAGATTTTTATTTAGATGAACCAGAAGATTTTGAATTTTATGTTCATTTTTATGATGAAGAATTAGGGAAAAAAGTTTATAAAATTATTAAAGAAAAGAAAAATGAATTTAATGAAGTTTATGAATTTAAATATAATACTAATAGGGAAATCAATAATAATGACTTATATAAATATCTTAAAGATGAACATTATTTTAATTTTTTAAATGATGGTTATGATAAAGAATATGAAGAAAATCCTAATAATAAAATTAAGAATGATGAAGATAATGATGATGAAGAAAGTGATGAAGATGGCTTTATTCAAGTCAAAAATAAAAAAAAGAAGCATTATAAATAATATTTTAGTATTTATAATGTATTAATTTAAAAAGATTTATTTTCTATACAATAAAATATTGACTCAAAAACTTACTATCTTAACATTAATTTTATTATTTTTTTTTTTAAAATCATAATATAAATTTTATATTTTTTTTGGGATTTTACAAAAAAAAATGTAAAGAAAAAAACAAAATATTAAAAAAATAAATCATAATCCTAGAAAATAAACAAAAAATATTATAAAAAATTTAAAACCCCAAAAAATAAATAATAAAATATAACTCCTTTAAAAAACCATAAAAAAAAATGAAAAACTCAAGCATAATAACTTTAAAAGATTTAGATCGCATAAAAAATACAATAGCTCCATTACAAAACGAAGCAGAAATAAGAAAATCCTACGATTTAAAATTGAAAGAAATAAATGCTAAAAAAATGAAAGAGTGGCCAAATTCATTAGAAAACAAAGAAAAAGCAAAACTAGAATTTCAAAAAAGGAAATTTTTAAAAGACGAAGCAATGAGAAGAATAATAGATGAAGAAGAGGAAAAATTTCAAAATAAAAAGAAAGAAATGATAACTGAAAAAGCAAGAGAAAAATATTTTTTCCAACAAGCTCCTGTAAAAGATTTTGTTAATAAAATGAGATTTTCAGACATTTTACATGAAAGAAAAATTCAATTAAAACAAAGTCAATTAATTAAAAATCGATGGAAATTATATGATGATTATTGGGATGATATTGAAAAGAAAAAAATGGAAGATTATGATAGAAAAGAAATTGAAAAACAAATTAATATTAAAAATAAAAATGAAGAAAATATGAATTATATTAAAAACCAATTCCAAGATTATAAAAGAAAAAAAATTGAAGAATTACAAGATAATTATGTTGAAGGCCAAATTATTAAATTAAATGCTCAAAATGAATTAAAAGAAGAAGAAAGAAAAAAAATGGAATTAAAGGCCAAACAAGAAAAAATGAGAGAAGATTTTAAAAAAGAAAATGAAGAATTAATGAAATTAAAAGAAAAAGAAAAATTAAAAGAAGAAGAAGAAATGAAAAGAATTGAATTTCATGCTAAAAAGAAAGAGGAAATTGATGAATTAAGAAAAAGAAAAGAAAAAGAAAAATTTGAATTTAAACAATCTCAAAGACAAAAATTAATTGATCATCAATTTGAAATGTTACAAAAATTAAAAGCTGAAGAAGAAGCAAAAACTCAAAAAGATATGAATTTAAAAGAAAAAGAAGATATTGCAAGAGAATTAATGAAAGAAGAAAAAAAGAAACAAATGGAAAAAGAAATTGAAGAAGATAGACAATTATATTTAAAAAGAAAAGAAGAAGAAAAAGAAAAAAAGAAATTAGAAGATGCTAATCAATTAGAAGAATTTAGAAAACAAGTTAAAGAAATGGAAGAAGAAGAAAAAAATAAATATTTAGAAAGAAGAAAAAGAGAAAGAAATCTTAATGAATATCAAAGAAGACAAGCTGATGAAAGAAGACAAAGAGCTATTACTGATTTTAATGAATTACAAAGTGATAATTATAAAAATAAATATTTGTTATATAAAGAACAAGATGAATTCATTTCTTTCGCTGAGGAACAAATTAAAAAATATGCTAAAGAAGGAAAAGATATTGCTCCTATGATTCAACAATTAACTAAATATAAAAAAGAATATTGTATTAATTAAGGAAGATTATTAAAATAAAATTTAAAAAAAATAATAAATAAGTTATTTAGAATTTATGTTTTGAATTTTTTTTTTTTATTTGTTTAAGATATTTTTTCTATATATTTTGTTATTATTATATTTAAATAAGTACATTTATTTTATTATATTTATATTTTATTTTCCTGAAAAAAAACCTATGCCTTTACCTTTTTTTTTTCCTCCAATAATACTAAGCATATAATTTATATCTTCATCAGTATAATTTAGTATTTTTAAAAATATTACTAAAAATTCTTTATTTTTATTATCTATTTTTGTTTCTGATAAAAATTTTTCAAAACTACCTTTTATTAAACTTATTAATTGTTCTTTTTCCTTTTTTTTGTTTATTTTTAGATCTTGAACTAAATCACATAAATTTTTATTATTATCAATTAAACATTGATTTTTTTTTGTTAAGAATTTTATTTCTTCTTCTTTTTCATTATTTATTACTCGAGAAATATAAGTTAAATGAAATGAATATGATTTAAACTCAATATTTTGTCCTGAATCATTATTATCTTTGCTTTTATTATTTGAAGATAGAATTAAATTTTCTTCTTCTAATTTTTCAACTTTTGTTTTTAAGACTATTATAGATGCATTTAATTCATTTAAATCACTTTGATAAGATGCATTTAATGTATTTAATTCATCTGTTTTTTCTTCTAATTCTTTATTTAAATTTTTAATTGTCAATTCGAGTTTTTCTACTAAATTATTATCTATTAAATTATTACTATTATTATTATCATTTGAAATTTTATTATTATTATTTAGTGAATTATTGTCACTGTTTCTTGATTCTGATTCTTTTTTAATATTAGAATTTATACTCTTTAATTCTTCTATTTCTTTTTTTAAATTTTCTATTTCTACTTCTAATTCAAGATTTTCATTCTGATAATTATTTAAATCTATATTTGTCACTATATTTTGAGTTCTGGATTCACTTTCTAATCTATTAATTTCAGATTTAAGAAACATAATTTCAGTTTCAAATAATGTCCTTTCTTCATCTGATAAATTTTGACCATTATTTTCTAATTTTTGATTTGAATTTTTTTGAATAATCATTTCTTTCTCTTCTAATTCTTTTTTCAGATTTTCATTTTCTTTTCTTATTTCCTCATCAATTTTATTTAATGTTAAATTTTTGGTTTCTTGAGATAATATTAATGAAGCAATTTGTGATTTTAAATTTTTATTTTCAGTTAAAAGTTTTTCAATATTATTTTCATTTATATTTATATTATTTACATTAATATTTTCTATTGAATCTTCTAATTCTCCTCCATTTTTTAAATCAGAATTATCAATATTTTTATCTCTAAAACTTATTACTTTCTCAATATTTTTATCATTATTATAATCATTTATTTTATTATTATTAATAATATTATTGTTATTTATATTAGTTTTAATATTATTAAGTGGAGGAATTTTAATTTTATTGTTTCCAAGTTTATTTAATTTATTTTGTGCTTTTAATTTAATTTCTTTTAATGTATCTTCATTCTCCATTGATAAATCAATTGATGTTTCTAATTTTTTTTGATTTTCATCATCATTTAATATTTTTGATTCTAATTGCTTTGTTTCTAAATTGAGATTAATAATTTCATTCAATGTTTTTAATAATTGTTTAAACATTTTTTTTGTTTCAAAATCATCAATAGATTTCCTGTAAATTGAATCTCTTATATTTCTTAAAGAATTAGTAAAACTTATTACCATTTCTGATAATTTATTTATTTTAACAATTAAATTTTTGAATTTTGAAATATCACAGAATTTTTTGAAATATTTTAAATTATTTAACTCCCTTAAAATTTGGTTTTTATATTCTTTTTCTTTTAATAAGAGTTCTTTTAAATTTTCAATTTCAGATTTTTTATCTTTTGTTTTATCTTTATTTTCTTTTTCTTCATAATTATTTTTTTTCTCATAATTTAAAGAAGTATTTAAATGATTAGGAGATAAACTTTTCCTTGAATTACTTCTTGTATTCCTCATTGAAGGAGTGTTGCTTCTAACCATAAATTTTCTTTGAGATTTACTTTTAACCATTCCTACAATATTAGTTTTTAAAATTTCAGAACAATTATTTAAATAATTGTTTTGAATTGTTTGCATTTCTTGTACTGAATTTTTTAATTGGATTCTAATATCATCTAATATATTTATTTGATTTAATGAATGTTGAATTTTTCCCTTTTTAATAAATTCATTTAATTTTTTAAAATTATTCTCAAAATCTACTGTCATAAAAGTATCAAATTGTTTAAATTTAATTTTTGAATATTTATTTAAATTTTTTAATTCGTTTATTATACTATCATTGGAATTATTTTCTTTCATTATTTCATATTGATTTTTCTCCTTTATATATTTATAAACTTTATAAATAATTCCTTTTTTAATTTCTTGAATTTTAATGCATAAATTATAAATATAAGTTTCTTGTTTTTCTGTAAGATTCTTCACCAAAGAATATACTAAATTTTTAATTTCATTTGTATCAATCTTATTTAATTCAATAGATATTAAAGAAGTCAAATCAATATTTTGTTTTTGAAAACTATTTTTCAAATTAGGACTGCTATTATTATGCTCCATTAAGAAAAATTAATTAAAAATATAAAAAAATTAAAAATACTCCTTCAAAAGAATATATAATATAAAAAAATAACCTCTACACAAAAAATAAAATTCAAAAATAATTAAAAAAAAAATTAAATATGTCAAAAGCAATATTACACTGTTTCGAAGACTACCAAAAAGCAAGAATAACCTTTGTCCAGACAATAGCAGAGTTATCAACTCACCAGCAGAATGTTGAAGCATTATACTCAGCAGGAGTGATGGCATTACTAAAACCTCTTCTCCTTGATGTTGTACCCTCTATTCAGCAGAGTGCAGCATTAGCGATAGGACGTCTAGCTTCATATTCAGAAGATTTATGTAAGAGTGTAGCAGATAATAACATAATACCACAACTAGTGGATTCACTTCCAAAACAAAATCGATTTTTTAAAAAAGCAGCATGTCAAGTAATTAAAGCAGTAGCAAAACATAATGTAGAATTAGCACAATCTGTTGTTGATGCAGGTGGATTAGATCCTATGGTTCAATGTTTAAATGAATTTGATCCTACTGTTAAAGAAGCAGCTGCTTTTGCTTTAGGACAAATTGCAAAACATAATGAACCTCTTGCTAGAAGTGTTGTTGAAGCTAGAGCTGTTGATTCTTTATTATTATGTTTACAGGAACCTGAATTAGTTCTTAAAAGAGTTGCTTCACAAGCTCTTTGTCATATTTGCAAACATACTGAGCAATTGGCTCAACCTGTAGCTGAGAATGGTTTAGATTATATTTGCTCTTATATTAATTATACTGATACTGCAATTAAGAGAAATGTAATTAATTTACTTACTAATATATGTAAACATTCAAATGAATTAGCTACTTTAGTTATTAGTAAAATGTCACATCCTCAAAAATTATTAAATTGTTTAAAAGATGAAGATGAAATAGTAAGACTAAATAGTGCAATGTGTATAAGTGAAATAGTAAATAAAAGTCCAGAATTAGCAAAAGCAATATGTTCAGCAGGAGCACCTCAAGTTTTAACACAATATATATCAAATTCAAAAGGTGATTCAAGATTATATGGAATATTAATAATGGCATATATAGCTTCATATAGTGAAGATTCAGCAATGTTAATGATAAATGCTGATGCATTAACAATATTAAATGAAGCAATGGATAATGATATAGAACAAGTAAAATGTGGTTGTTGTTTTGCTATGAATCATATAGGAAGACATAGTAAAAACCATGCTAATGCTGTAGCTCATACTGGTGTTTTAAATAAAATGGTTTTTTATTTAATGGATCCTAATTCATCAGATGATTTAAAAGAAAAAAGTAAAAAAGCTCTTTTACAATTAGTCTCTCATGTTAGTGAATTATCTTTATTAGAACCTTTATTACATGTTGCTACTAATGATATATTAATTCCTGTTTTTGAAAGATTTGCTAAATATTTAAAAAATAATCAAGTTGAATTAAGTAATTTTGCAAGAAATGGAGGATTAAAAAAAATTTTAGGAATGAGAAATAGATTACAAGAACCTTTAAGAAATTATGCTGAAACTATTTGCTCTTATTATCCAAAAGAAATTGTTAATTATTATGATCCTGAATATGCTCAATCACTTATTGATAGAATTGGATTAGAAGATTCAAAACCCAAAGAAGAAGAAAAAGTAGAAGAAGAAGAAGTTGATGATAAGAAAAACCCTCCTGCTACTAAAAAAAAATAAAATTGTTTCTTAATTTATCATTTTTTATAAACCATTTAAAAATATTTAATATTATTTAATTTATTTATTATTATTTTCTTTATATATATCATAATTATTCTTCTTTTTATTAAATTTTTTTTCTTTCTTTCATTTTTTGTCTCATTCTATATACTTATTAATTTAGTTTCTTTATTCTTTAGATTAAAAAAAATATATTTAAATAATTTATTCTCATCTTCAATATAATCCTTAACAATTATTCCTGATAATTCAAATAAAAAAATTAAAAAAAAACAAAAAAAAATAAAATAAAATAAAATAAAAAATAAAAATCATGTCAAGTCAAGAACAAGGATTAACAAGTGAAATAAACTATCTATTTGGTTACGCAGGTGTAGCAATAGCATTAACATTTGCAAACTTGGGTGCAGCATATGGGACAGCAAAGAGTGGAGTTGGAATATGTGCAATGGGAGTAATGAAGCCGAGTGTGATAATAAGAGGAGTGATTCCAGTCATAATGGCAGGTATCCTTGGAATATATGGATTAATAGTAGCAGTAATATTAGGACAGAAATTAGGAGAACAAGGTGAATATAGTGAATTAAAAGGTTATAAACATTTAGGAAGTGGAATGACTTGTGGACTCACAAGTCTTGCTGCTGGTATCGCTATTGGAGTTGGAGGAGAAGCTGGAGTTAGAGCTCTTGGACAACAGGATAAGGTATTTGTTGGAATGATGCTTATTTTAATCTTCGCTGAAGCTCTTGGACTTTATGGACTTATTGTAGCTTTGATTTTAACTCAGTAAATTTATATTTTTTTTTATTGATATTTTTAGCCCTTTTTTAATTATTTAAAAAGGTTTTTAATTTTTTTTTTGTTTTTTGTTGTTTGGAAATTCTAATGTTTGTTTTATTTTTTTATCTTATTTTTTTTATTTAAATTTGTTTAAGAAGAAAAAAAATGGAATGTAATTGAGTAGTTTTTTTATATGTTAACTATTGTAAATTATCTTCTCATTCAATGATATCAACCAACAATTCTAGTACGAAATTTTTTTCAAATATTCACTAATTATTGATGATATAAATAAAATTTATGAAAAAGAATAAACATCCTATTTGATAATATGAAATATTAATACCTTCAAAAAACTATTTCAAGATATAAATAACAAATTTTAAAAGAATTAGGATATAAATATTAAACTTCACCCCAGAAGACAAATACAATAATCTTATTTGTTATTCCTTAACAAAGAATTAAACTTAGAGTAAAAACATTATTAAGAGAACTTAATTTTGAATAAAAAGTCCTAAATAAACAAATCCAAATTTTAATCTATATAAATTTAAAAAAAAAAGAATGAAAAAAAAAAAGATAAAACTAACTGAAATTATTTATGAAGGTATCAATCTTCATGATTATCAATTTCTTTTTAT
>JAJJLU010000632.1:0-26026 GCA_023807065.1 Isotricha intestinalis | reverse complement strand
ATCAAAATTTTTCTTATTTTATTTTCATAATTTTAAATTTTTAAGTTATAAATAAAAAAAAAAAAGCCATTTTTTATAACTTTATAGATATGATTATATGAAAATTAGAAAATAATTTTGTGATTATTAAAAACTTAAAATTCATTATATAATATTTATTGATAAGAAAAAAAAATAAATTAATAGGAATTGAATATGCGTTCTCTTTACTAAAATCAGATTTTTAATAAATTAATTAAAAATATCCTATGTATCAAATAAAAATATTTTTATGATGATATTGAGAATTTTTAAAAATTTGGAAATTTTAGCAGAGAAAATTAGATTAATTAAATGAAGGATATATTATTCTTTTATAATAAAATATCAAATATCAATTTTATTCTCTTTAATTTTTATTAATATATAGTAAATTTACTTATATATTTGAAACAAAGAATTAATAACAAAAGAAAATTCTGGATTTATTATAATAAAAGGGATGTCAAAATTTTTGTGTAAATGTTTATCTTATTTTCTTGTATGTTATATATTATATTATCAAAAATTGAAAATATAATCATTGAGTAGATTGACAACAATTAGGTATTTTTTAGATATGTTGAAAAAAGTGAATAATAAACGATATTAAATAAAAAAGTCATTGATTATTTAAAGATATTCGTAAATATTTTTGATATATAATAAAGTTTAATATATTTAATTTGCATATTCATATAAATAATGATATTGAATCAAAGCGAATTGAATTACTTTTCTTACTCTCTTGTTTTATTGCCTTTTATTTTTTCCTTCATTTCTTATCTTGAAAAGAAATAAGTTTTAATTTGATAAATTATCTCATCTTGATTTATTTCTTGTGTTGGTTCTTCAAAAATAGATAAGTTATGAAAAAAAAATATAATGAAATTACAATTTATTAATTGTATTTTCAATATTCTTTTTAAAAATAAGGGTATGGAATTCAAAATTATGCAAAATTAGATTTAAAATCTAATGATATTCATATTTGTATTTAGTAGAATAAATTGAAAAGTATATAAATAAAATAAAATAAATTTAAAAAATAAAAAATATTATTTTAAAATGTGTGAGTGTTTCAAGAAAAAACATTAATTTCAAATGGAAAACTGGAGAATATAGAAACTAATTGGAAATAATATTAGTTTTATTGATTTGAAGATACAACAAGATCTATTGCTTGCTAAAATATTCAGATTGATTTTTTTTTAATTTGTGAAATGAAGGAAAAAGAAAAAAGTTAAAGTAATTTAAATAATTGCAATTTATGGAATAAAAGGAGGAAATCTATGTTTTTCATTATTTTCTTTTTTTCGAAAAAAACATGATGGAATTCACTCAAAAATATAGTTCTTAAGGGAATTATATATTCTAAAATAAAAATGAAATTATTATCATTATAAAAAACTAGAAAAGAAAAAAAAATATAAATATTGTTATATGATGAACAAAAATAAAATATAAATGTTCTTATTATAATGTTATTTTATATATAAATAATTTTATTTTTAAAACTAAATTCTTAAAACAATCATAAGTTAAAACAAATTTTATTTAGTTTTTTATCATATAATTATTCTTTAATTCAATCCATTTTTATTATAATTAATTAGATAAAGCACATTAAAAATTAAATGTTTCCAAACAATAATAAATATTTATCTTTATTAAATGGTTTTAGAATAAAATATTTGATTTTTTTATATCATTTAAAATGACTTCACAATCTTCAAACAATTTATTATTTTCTTTATATTGATGAAATAAAAAATATTTTAATTTTATATTTTTTGTTTTTTCAAAAGAGAGAGAAAAAAAGCTTTGTGTCCAATATTCATATTCAATTTCAATATCTTTATTATTGTTTTGTTGATTATCAGAAATAAATGATAAAAGATTTTTCTCATCGATTTTTAATCGATATATTTTTTTTGGTGAAAAATAATAAAAATAATCTTCTTCAAAATTCTTTTTAAACCATTTAAATTTTTTCAGAAAATTCATTGTTAAATAATATAAATTGTTCTCTTCAAATTCTTTTGTAAATATTTCAATTAATTTCTTTAAATATGGAGATTTAATATTATTTAGCAAATCTTTTAAAGTTAAATAAATTGTAAAGATATTGCAATTAAGAATATGATCATATATGTTATTTAAAAAAAACCTTTTAATTGGATAATGATATTTAAATTCATGATAATAATCATATATTTTTTTTCTTTTTTTTCTATGATATTTATTAAATGAATTTTTAAAATGTTTTTTATAATTAATAATTGTTTTTTTCAATTTTTTCAATCTTATTTTAAAATCAGAATAATATAAATATTGAGCTATTAAGTAATTGTCAGATTTTTTTATTTTACAATGAATTTTATCAAGAATTTCCTGCTTAAAAAATTTCATTATTCCAGAAATCCCTGAATTATATGATTTTAATAAATCTATAAAATCTTCAAAAAAGTCATCATTAATTATTTTTTCATCTAATACAATTGAACCAAAATTGAGAAAATGATTTGAATATATATTATCAACTTCTATTAATTCTTCTTCAAAATAACTAGGAAAAAAATAAAGAAAATGAATAAATAAAATATTAATCCGATAAAAAATAAAATAAGGAAAAGTTAAAGCAACCTGTTTTAAATATTCATGGTGAGAAATATAATCATATTGAATTGGTAATCTAAATTTTAAATTAAATTTATGGTTGAATAATTCAAAAAGAAGATAAATACATGATAAATATAAATCACAATTTTCTGATTCAGAATTTATACTATTATAAATATCAGAAAAAATATCTTTTATATAAACAATATAATTGCTGTGAAAATTTTCTTTGGATAATAAAATAAAATCAAACATAAATTTAATTAAACCATAATTTTTTTTTGAAAAAAACCAAGTTTTTTTGTCATTGAACATTTTAACAGAAAAAATATTTAAAGCATATTTATTAAAAAAGTCATTTTTATATAATAAAAAATCAAAAATAATTTCTTTTTCGTTGATACAAAATTTGAAATTCTCAAAAAAACTTTTTTTAGATTTTATTTTATTCGAATTTTGATTAATTTGCTTTTGATCATTCTTTTGAAGCTCTTTTTGACAATAAATTTTATTTAATTGATAAGTAAAATTTGAAAGATATTTTAAAAAAATGTAAAATATTGTGTCAAATGAATAAACAATATTTTCACAATTAGAATCAAAAATTCCTTTTTTATTGTCATATAATATTTTTTGATTTATTATTTTATTTGACATTATCGGTGATGACTGATTAATGAGACAAAAATTAAAATTAGAATATAATGTCATTTCTACAATATTAAAATCAATAATTGGAGTTATACCAAAACAATTGAAAATAGAATATAATACTATTTCCTTTTCTTTTGATTGTTTATCAACTTTAAAAGAAACAAGATTTTTAAATAAAATATACAATTGTTGTGATAAATCTAGAATTTTATTTAATTCAATATTTTTAAAGAATCTATGAGAAAAAGAAGTAAAAATAAATAAAGATATAATACTTCCAATTTCTAAATATTTAATATGTAAATTTTCATCTTGAAAAAAAAATAAATCTTTTTGAATAATATAATTATTGAATTCTTTTATATATTGAATTATTTCTTCATAGTTAAAATAATAATCGTATGATAAAAAAGATAAAAATTTCTTAAATTTTAAATAAAAACTTGAATTAAAGTTATAATAATATTCCCCAAAATATAATCTAATATAAGCATTTAATATATATAATTTTTTATCTAGAGAAAAAGAATCTAAATTTAAATTATTTTGTAAATAATATTTATTACCCATCATTGCCCCAAGTAATAAAATTTTACTTTCTAAATTCATAAAATCCACAATATAATAAAAATGTGAGTTTACAATTAAAGTTTTAAGCATAATTGAATTTATTTCTTCTATTTCAAATTGACCTTGTTTCCCTAATTCTATAAATGTTGATATAATTTTTGATTTTAAATTAAATAAAAATTCTTCCAAATATATGTTTTTTTGACCATTAAAAAAAAAAGAATAAAAATTAGTTCGATTAAAATGATATGTTTTTGTTATAAATAATTGAGGAAGATATTTCATGATATATAAAATACAATCATTTTTTGAATGATAAAAAAAAACATTGATAAAATTATTAACTAAATATGAAACACTCAATCTTTGTTTACATTCTGATATAAAATCATCATTTTTTTCTTCTTTTATAATTAAATTATTATAATATTGTTGAAATAATGAATTAATAAGTGAGAAATTTGTTTTTTCTTTTTCTGAATGCTCGAAAACAATATCATTTTTTGAAATAGCGAAAATATTTTTATAGTATTCTTTTTTCATTTTTGGAAAAATAGGTTTATAATTTTCAGTTTTTTTATTCGAAAAATCTAAAATAAATTTTGATTGATTTATTTTGTAATTTAGATTGTTTATTATATACAGTTTATCAAAGAAAAATGATTCACATGTTGGTTCTTTAGGATAATGTAAATTAATATATTTATCTAAATGATTTTTAAAATAAGAGTGATAATCAAAATCACCAATTTCTTCATAAAATTCATTTAAATAATTATATAAATTTTCATAATCATTAATGTCTATCAAACAATTTATTGCTTTAATATGAAAATGACATTTTTTATAATTTTCAAAAGCTTTTTTGATGTCTTTTAATTCATTTAAATATATATCTGCAATTATATCATATTTTTTATCATTTTCATAAAGTTTTATTCCTTCATCATATTTCCCTAAATTAATACAAGCAAAGGCTTGAATGCTATCTTTATCTTCGAATTGTCCAATTTGATTTGTTTCAACAATTAATTCCAATAAAGATTCATTCATCTTTTTAAATTCTTCTTTATATTTATCCTTATTCATTAATTTAATATTATCATATATTTCATATATATTCGATATATTATATTTAAGTTTATTTTCTGCTTTTAAATAGAAATATTTTGCATCATTATATCTTCTTTTTTTTAATAGCTCATCAGCATTATTCTCAAAAATATTTTTATCTTTTATTACCCTTTTAAATTCACTAAAATATTTTTTAATTTCTTTTTCAAGTTGTTTCTTATTTGTAGAAATTAAACCTTTTTGAATACAATATTTCAAAAAACTTGATTGTAGATTTTCTTCATAAAAAATTAAAAAAGTTTGAGCTCTTGATATCATAACATATAATTGTTTTAATATTGAACAAAAATGATAGAATAAATGTTTATCAAATTGTTCAATTTCAAAGGATTCAAAATAAGGATAAATAAAATTTTTATGTTCATTGATTATAAGATTCATTATTTCGTAATTGCTTTTTCCTTTATAAAAATCATCAAAAGATGAAGCTATTTCATATAAATTTTCATTATTTAATATTTTTGATAAATGACTTATATTTTTATCTTCAAATTTATCATTAATTTTATTAATTAAAAATTCAAAAATAGATTCATAAGTTTTAAATTGCTTTTTTTTTCTATTTTTCAATTTTTCTATAATTATCTTTTTAGGGTCAATGTTTTTTTCTTTTTCTTCTTCTTCATCAATACTTGTAAAGAAATTATATATCACAACTATTTCATATTCTAATCCTTTGCAGCTCATTACATCATTCACATTAATATCTTCATTATATTTTTTATTTATTAATTCTCTTTCATTTCTAGTTTTACAAATAAAACAATGATAATTACTTAAAGTAAAAAATTCTCCTTCAAAACTTTCTTTTTTTTTATGAATAGGATCAATTAAAAAATCTAAATCTGTTACAAAAGTTGGAATAAAACTTGTAACTTTAACAGAAAAATCATCTTGAATTTTATCAATAGTATTAGGAAATAATTCTCTTATAAAATATTGGAAAAAATTAGTTAATCTTAAAACTTTAGAATTTAATCTATAATTTAATGATAATAAAGCTCCATTAATTTTATTATAATTTGGGATAATTATTTCAAAATTATAAAATATATTTTTTAAATCAATAAAACGAAATCTATTTATAGGAGAAATTGTTTGACAAGTATCACCGGCATAAACTTTAGAATATCTAGTAATTAAAATTAATAAATAAATTTGATTGATTGTTAAATCTTGAATTTCATCAATAAATAAAAAATCTAATAATTTAAGAGCTTTATCTTTAAATTCAATTTTAAATTGTCTTATACAATGATTAACAACATCATTAATATCAAAATAACCTTCTTGCTTTAAATATTTATCATAATATAAATATAAATCATATATTAAATCTCTTTCTCTTTCTTCAAAACCTGTTAATTTTTTCCCTTTTTCATGATATTCTTCTCTTGATATACAATTATTATATGATAAATGACTAAATAAAGAACCTTTTATTACTGAATTTATTTGAGCATATATTTCTATAGGAGAAACATTTAATTCTGATAATTCATCAATTATTTCTTCTATTTTTTCTTCTTCATCAATAATAGAATTTTTCTTTTTTTTTCTTTTATTTTTATTTTTTTGCAAACTTTTACCTTCATAGTTTGAATAAAAATCAATAAAAGTGTTTTCATTTGATTCTTTTAATATATATGTTGATGAACAAATTGGATTTTTCAAAATGAAGGAAGAAAAATGAAAACCAGGAAATGTAGGATAATCATTAAAATTAATATTATTGTTTATATAAAATTCTTCAATTAAATAATATTTATAGTTGTTTACTTCATATATATAATTTGGAGAATATTCATTTTGAACTTCATTAAGTCCTTCAAATTTTCTTAATCGACTTCTACTGAAAAATTGAAAAGTTAAAGAACCATCAATTAAAAATAATAATTTTCTAAAATTAAAAAATATAGGATAAGATTTTATATCACGAAAAGAATCTATTTTTGAAGATTCTAATTTATCTAAACTATTATAATTAATATCTAATTCTTGATTTTCCAACATTTTTATAAAAGTTTTTTCAATTTCATCACATAAAATATGACTAAGAGAAGTGAAACAAATTTTAAATTGGGATTTAATATCAACTTCTTCTTTTAAATATAAATTAATTGCTTCAAAAGATATTTGATTGTTCATCATAAGTGATCTTCTAAAAAGATAATTTATATAATTACAAAAAAGTTTAAATAAAATAACAGTTGTTTTCCCTGTTCCAGGTCTTCCAGATAATAAAAATGGTTTTAAAGTATTTACTAAAAATTTTTCTTGATTAGATAAAGTTTTTCCAAATTTTCCATTTATAAACATTTCTTTGATTATAGGTAAAAATTTTTGATTTACACATTCATAAATTAATTGATAATTTTCTGTGGATAATATAAAATCTCTTGGATTTAATTGTAAAATATAATTTTCTTTTTCTCCTGCTTTTTCTAATTTAAAATATTGTTGATTTTCTATTGATATATTATTAGACGGGAATTGTATTTTAATATCATCTTTTGTAAAACCATGAATTTGAAAGAAAATATTTTTTCCTGATAAAATTGAAGATTCATCAAATTCAATAATAGGATATTTTTCATTATTTTTTGATAAAGATGATAAAAATTGATATTTAATTGGATTAATTGGTGAATCTTTATTAATTATATCTAAAAATTTAATATGTTCATTTATAATTGATTGAGTTCTTTGGTAATAAATAACGAAAATTAATAATCGATTATTTTGTAAAGCTAAAGAAAAAATACAACAATATTTTAAATCTTTTTCACATATTTTATAATTTTTCACAGAAGAAAAATCTCCCATCAAAATATGAAAAATTGGTTTAAGGAAATCATTATAATTTATTTCTTCATTTGCAAGAAATTGTTTTGAGAATTTATGATTTTTCCAAACAATTAAAGAATTTATATTGTTATCATTAAAATGTATTTTCCTGTTGTGAAATAAAATATACTGAAAAATATCTTTATTTGATATTATTTTATCTTTCTTATATTTTGAACTTAAACTTTTAAATTGTTTTATTGAATTTATAAAAAGCTCTTCTAATTGTTCTATTTTTTTATTAAAGTTATCTTTTATTTTTGATTCCAAAATATTTTTTTTCAATGATTTTTGCTAACGTATTTTTAAAGTACAAATTATTTCTATTTTTTTTTAATATAATATAAAAATGAAATGTTTTTAAAAAAATTAAATTGTTTATAAAAAAAATAAAAAAGAAAATCAAAGAGTTTACTAATTACATTTTTTCTATAATCATAATTTGATATTTGTTGAATGAAAAGAATATATTTTATTTTTGATATTTTTTCTTGTCAACTATAAAGTTTTGTTAATGAACCAGATTTTATATTAAAATTATGGTTTAAAAAAATTATTTTGGAAAAATTGTACATTTTACAATTTTTTTCTTTAATAACTTAATAAATTTCATATTACCGTATTCGTCTTTTTAAGAGCAACACCTCAAAATTGTATAAAATAAGCAAACATAATATGTTGCTCATATTAAGACAAATTTATAAAAAAACGAAAAATTTTTTTTGAGATGTTCTTTTATTAAGACAAAAAAAATAAGTCTTATTAATATATCATATTGATGTAAAAAATTCAAAAAAAGCAAAAAAAAAAAAGAAAATTTTTAATCCTCTAAATAATTTGGAATATATGTTGCTCTTATTAAGACTATTTTTGATTTTTCGAAAATTTGTAAAAAAAATGTGTTGTTCCTTACTAAAATTATTGGCATTTTTGCAAAAGTTTAAAAAATAGGGTGTTGCTGTTAAAAAGACTAATACCCTTAAAAAGATGAATACCGTAATTGTTTTATTTTAAATAAAAATTATATTTCTAATAAATCATAATTTTTAAAAACAGTGATTTGCACAGATATATGTGTATATATCAAAATTATTACATTTAAAATATAAAAAATAAAAAAGAGCAAAAAAAGATTAAGAACGTTATTTAGATAAAGAATAAAAATAAAGGAAGAAATAAAAACCAAGAAAATTTGATAAAATTAAATATAAAGGTGAAGATAACGATTCTAAATATAGATAATGATATCTAGAACAATTAACACAATTTGCAAAATAAAAACTAATCTTTAAAAAAAGATGATATGCTGGATATTATGAACTTAAAGATTAATGAAATTTTCCAATTTTTCATATTTCATTTGAAATTTTCTGGAATATATTTTTTGAAATGGGTTGGAAAAAATTTTTTTGAAATTTCATAATAAAAAAATTTTTTGATTAATATTTGATGTTTCAAAAATTGTGGATTCTTTCTATTTTAATTTAAATTCTTTTTTTGAAGAATAAAAAATATTTTGATTTTATCATTTTATGAAATTTAATGAAGAATATGATGTATCATTAGAATTGAAAATGAATAAACTAACAATCCTGAAATGAATAGAGTTATCCATGCCATTCAAGATGAAAATGAATTTGAAATGTTATATTTATTGAATTTTATATAAGAAAATACATTTCTTTGAGTTTTAGAATTCATATTGTTTATTTTTTATTCATTTCATTGAATTTTATTCAAAAAGAAAAAAATTATGTAAATTAATGCCTTTATATAAAAAAATAAATGAAAAGGATAAAAAAATAATCTTAATAGATTATAAAAATAATTGAATAACTCTCTACCAAGAATTAAATTTTTTAAAATAGAAAAGAAACTAATAAACCTTTTATAATTTATTGGTATTGAAAATTATAATAATTCAAGAAAATAAGTAGTCTTTCTTATAATAAAACATTCTCTATAGTTGATTAACTCTAATTTTTTAGTAGATAGTATTTAAATTCTGATTAGATTTTTCTTTGAGTTGAATATTAAAAAAAAAATAATTAAAAATTCATAAATAATTATAAATAAGAAAATTTAATTTTAAATAAAATAAAAGAAACATTCAATGTCAATAAAATTAAAATCAATGCGTTCCCAATCAAAAAAAAACATATTTACTCATATTAACTTTCCAGATTTCTTAAGAATAAAAAATCAAATAATACCTTCTAACTCAGAATTAGAAAACAGAATTGAATATGATAGAAAATTAAAAAGAATATCTTCAATGAAATCAATGAATTGGCCTGATAGTATTGAAACAAAGAAAAAAAAAGAATTGGATTTAAAAAGAAAAGAATTTTTAGAAGAAGAATTAAGAAAAAGAAAAATTGATGAAGAAGAAAGAAAATATCAAGAAATAAAAAATAATTTAATAATTGAATCTGCAAGAAATAAATTATTTTTAAACCAAGATCCAGTTAAATCTTTTAAAAGTAAATTATTATTTTGTGATGTTTTAAAAGAAAGAGATTATCAAAAAATGATTGAAGAAAAAAAAAAAGAAATGAATAAAGTGATAGAAAAGAATTATAATGAATTAGTTAAAAAAAAAATAGATGAATATGATCAAAAAGAAATTGAAAAAAAAGAAATTGAAAAAAACAAAAAAAAAGAAAGAATGAAAATCATAAATGAACAATTATATGAATCAAAAATTAAAAAAATTCAAGATCATCAAGAGAAATTAATTGAAGGAGAAATATTAAAATATGAAATGAAAAAATCTTTAGAAGAAGAAAAGAAAAAATTAGAAGAAATAGAAAAAAGAAAAAAAGAACAAAGAGAACAATTTATAAATGCAAATATTAAATTAGAAAAATTAAAAGCAGAAAGACTTGAAAAAGAAAAATTAGAAGAGAAAAAAATTGAAGAATTTGCTTTTCAAAAACAACAATTAGAAAATTTAATAAAAAAAGTTGGAGAAGAAAAATTTAGAGAAAAACAAAATAAAAGACAAAAATTAATTGATGATCAAATAGAATATTTAAAAAATTTGAAAATAAAAGAAGAAGAACTTTTAAAAAAATCAATTCAAGAATATGAAGAAAAAAAAATTTCAGAAGATAAAAAAAAAGAAGATAGATATGAAAAAATTAAAAAAGAAATGGAAGAACAAAGAGAACAAGTTAGAAAAAAAAAAGAAGAAGAAAAGAATTTAAAAAAAAAAGAAGAATTACAATTTATTGAAGATTGGAAAAGTAAAATGAAACAATTTGAAATTGATGAAAGAAATGAATATCTTGCAAAAAAAGAAGCTGAAAAAAAACTTATTGAATTCCAAAAATTACAAATTGAAGAAAAAAAAAAAAATGCTTTAAATGATTTTTTTAAATCAAATGAAGAGATTTTTAAAAACAAAAAAAATTTAGAACAAGAAAGTGATGAATTTATTAAATATGCTGAAAATTGGATTAAAGATTATAAAAATAATGGAAAAAATATTACTCCATTATTATTAGAGTTGAAGAAGTATAGAAAACATAATAACTTTGATTAAATATTATAATTTTTTTAGGATTATTTTTTTAAAATTAAATATTCAAATATATATAAATATTTTAAAATTGTTTATATCTAAAATAAAAAAGTGATAAACATTTTTTGATTATTTTATTTATTATTATTATATTTCCTTAAAAAAATAATTTCTAAATATAAAATATTATTAATTAATTATTTTTTGGCTAATATTTGAACATATAATAATTATTAGTATTTCTTTTTTATCTTTTAATTATTAAAATTTGTAATTATTGATTAAAAATACATTTAATTAAAATATAATTTGTAATAATTCCATAGTTCATTCCTTAAGTAATATTTCTGGAGAAAAAAGCAAATTTTATTTTTTTTATTATTATTTATAATTTTTATTATTTAATATTATTTTATGTTTGTGAATTTTTTTATATATAGTTGCCAAAATTCAAAAATTTTTGGTTTTTAAAGAATGAAACTAGTTATAAAATTTTAATTTTAAAATAATTGATATAACCATCAAAGAACAGAAGATATTCTATTTGTTGGTAAGGAAAAGAATTCAAAATAGGAATTTATAATGTATAACTTTATCAAAGAAGATAATAGTGATCATCGTCAAGAATCTAAAAAAAGAAAGTTCTCAGTAGATTATTGATATTGAAGATAAATAAGGAAAATTCATAGATAAATTTAATTCTAAAAAATATAAAAAGAGGAAGATTCTTATTTTATATAATGAAATAAAAATAATAATATCACTCTATTGCTTCCAGATAGTATATCATCCTTCATAGAATAAAAATTTTTTTTTAATTTAAAAACTCAGATAAAATATTATTTTTTTCAAAAATATATTTTTTAAAAAATGAATTTGAATTATAATTCAAATTTTATTATATTTTTTTTCATTAAGGAAAATTAAGAAAGTTTTTTATATTTAATTTTATTTTTTTGAGAAAAATATAATAATTTGAAAAAACTTTTTTTAAGGCTAAAAATGAATAAATTATTAATGAATAATATTAATATCTTATAAGAAATATTGTTTATATAATTTTTAAAATTATAATTAAAATTTTTATTGATTTTTTATTGATAATTTTTTATTAAATTGAAAAAACATAAATTATTCTAAAAATAATTAATTTAATATATAAAGATGTTTATAGAAAATAAAGAAGATTGTATAGAAAAATTAAAACAGACAGGAAATGCAATTTCTTCGTTAAAAAATGAAATTCTTCAAATCACAGATTATGAATCATTTATGCTTGCTAGAAATAAATTTTCAAATTATTTTGACCAATTTAATTCATCTTTAAAAGAACTTTTAGATTCAATAATTTTTATAAATGAAAAAAATAAAGAATATTTAGAAACAATTCAAAGATATGAAAACGAATTAAAAGGAAATATTCAGAATAATATAACAGAAAATAATTTAAATAAATTAGAGATTATAAATTCTAATAAAAGAATTGATAGTTTAACAAATAATGACAGATATACTTATACAAAACAAAATGAAGAAATTTCAAAAAAAATTAATAGCAATAACTTAAATCAAATAAAACTCCATTATAATTATGATTTATTAGATCCTAATGATTATTTAGGTTATCCACCCTTTGAACCCAAAAGAAAAGTAAATATTTCCAATATAAATAATAATAATAATAATATAATAAATAATATTGATGTTTCAGGCAATAATGTTTCTAATGTAAATATTTCAAAAAATAATATTTCTTTAAATAAAGAAACTTTAATTTCAAATAATAGTAAAAATATAAATGAAAATCCAAATGAAAAAGATGATGATGAAATAAAAAATAATGAATCTCAAAATTTATTGAGTTCAATTAGTAGAAATAATAATTCAACTTATATAGTCCCAAATGATATGAATATATCCTTATTAAATAAAATCAATGAAAAAGAAAATATTAAATTAAATGAAAATAATTCAGAATCAGAGAATAAAAATGATAAGTCTTTACCAAAAAATTCTGCAGAACAAAGTAAAAATAAAGTTGATAGAGTTCAAAAAATTATAACTTCTGCTTATAAAAATAATGAAATCTTAAAAGGTCTAAATGAAAAATTTGGGGATAATTTTCTTGATAAAATTACAAATACTGATATAAGAGATTCTTTCATTGAAAAAGTGGAAGAAGAAATCGAAAATTTAAGTAAATGAAAGAAATTATTTAAAAAAAATGTTTTTATAAAAACAAACTAATATTTTTATTTAAAATTTAAAATATATTCTTTTTGATTTTATTCTTTTACATTCATTATTTTATTATTTGAAAAATAAAACAATTATAAATGAATTCAAATTCAATTTTCAAAACTTTTAATAGTAAACCTCCAACTATAAGTATATATGTGGAACATTCAAATCATCCAAATACGATTGTTCAAGACAAAAACGGTGATAACATTGAATTTCCAACATTTTATTCAAATGAAACAATAAGAGGAAAAGTACAAATAGAATTAAATTCAAACCAAAGTTATAATCATAAAGGAATAAAAATTGAATTAATAGGAATGATTGAAACATATATAAATGATTCAAGAAAAATTAATTTAAATAATAACAATAATTTAATTTCTCAAAATGAAAATATTTCTATGGAAAATGCTAAATTTTGTTCTGATTCATATGATTTATGTTCTCCTGGTTCTTTAAATAATGATATAAGTTACTTTAACTACCAATTTTCAAATATTGATAAAGTTTATGAGAGTTATCATGGAAAAACTTTTTCTATTAGATATTTATTAACTTGTACAATAAATTCTCAATATAAATCTCAAACAGAAGAAACAGAAATAATAATAATTAATCCAATTACATATAATGAGTTTTCATCATTGAATAATCATTCATTAAAATTAAATATAGGAATTGAAAATTTATTATATGTTTGTTTTTCATTAGATAAGACAAATTATCATTTGAAAGATGTTATGACTGGGAATATTTCTTTTAAAAAATTAAATATAGATTTACAAATGATGGAAATTCAATTAGTGAGAAAAGAAATATTATTTGGAAGAGAAAGTGAAATAGAAACTGTAGGTACTTTTGAATTATTAGATGGTTCTCCTTCATCAACTGAAGATATTATTCCAATAAGATTATTTTTAAGAGGTTATCGAAATTTAAGTCCAACTATTAAAAATTTTTCAAATGATAATTATGAAAATCATAATTATAATTATAATTTTAGTAATAATGAAATCAATGATGATATATCTGTTATTTATTATGTAAATTTAGAGTTAGCTGATAATGAAGATAGAAGATATTTTAAAAAAATGGAAATTAATCTATTTAGACTTAATGATGATTATTATAAACAACTTAGAAGAAATAATAATAATAATTTGAATTGTTTATTTTATAGAAATAATAGTATGAATAAGAAAAATATTATACCATCTTTTGATAATAAAGAAATAAGTGATGATTCTCCTTTTCAAAAACAAGAAGAAATCTTCAAACAAAAAAATGAAGAAGAAGATAAATTAAAATCAAATATTATGAAAATAAAAGGTCTTTTTAAATAAAAATGGAATACAACATTAAAAAATAAGTTTTTCTTTGATTAATCTTTTAAAATAGTATAATAATTTTAATTTATTTTTTTAAATTTAAATGATTATAAATTAATATTATCTATCCATTTCTTTATTTAATATTGATTGTCATTTTTATTACATTAAAAGAGGAATTATTATTATTTCTATCATTTCTATTATTTTTGAAAAAACTACTTGAAAAATTACTTCTATAGGTAAAAAAAGAAATCATATTTCATATTTTGAAATAGTTGTCTCAACTATTTAATTTTCATCTCTATTAAAATTTTTATTTTAGAACTTATATTCATTTGTTTCTTTCTACCAATTTTTGAGTTGTTAAATCTCTTCTTCATTTTGTATTTTCTTTATATTAGATTCTAATACTTAATTTGACTTTTATCTTTGATATTCTTTTCATTTCTCTTCTTCTTTCTTTATAGTTGAAAAAAATGGAATTTCTTTTTTACTTTCTTTTAAAATTAAATTTACCAAATATTCAATAAAGCAATTTTATATATTATTATTCCTAATTTAAAATTTTAAATTAATTTTTTTAAAATGTTTGAAAGAAAAAATCAAATTATATTAATGTTAACATTGATAATAATGGTCACATCTAAATCATCTTCATTAAATTTAAAAAATAATGACACAATAACATCAATTGTTCAAAATAAAACTTTAAATGTTGAATCAAAAGATGAATCAATTGTAATAAAAATGAATTACAAAATAAATAAAAGAAATTTAATTATAATATCTTTAATTTCAATCGCTTTATTATTATTACTTTCTTTAATTTATTCTTTCTGGAAAGTTCCTTTAAAAAAAGGATATTCTTGTAGATGTTGTCAAAGAACTAAATATTTTTGTAAAGGATTAATTTCTTTAATATTTTTACCTGTAACAATTATTTATTATTTAATTAATGGTTTATTTGGGTTTCTAGATGGAGTTTTTCCAGATACTAGATTAGAAGATTGTAAATTAGATGAAGTTGATGATAATGATAAAAGTAAAAAAGAATTTATGGAACTTCAAGAAGAGAGACATTAATTTTTTAAATATTTAAATTATAAAATTTTTATTGTATTTTTTTATTTAAATACTCATTGTTTGATAAATATTAATAGTTTTTATATTTGATGGAAAAATAAATAAGAAAAAGATTATATTATATTAAATTAAAAAATCTTCTGTTTTCACTTATGAAATTATAAATATTTTTAGAAAATAAACCAAAAGTATTGATTTAAAATAATCAAAAAGTCAAAAATTATTTATTATAATAATAAATTTTTTCTATTAAAACATTATCTAAAAAATCTGAAAACAGTGAAAATAATATTAATAATTATAAATATACACTCAGTTATTAAAGAATAAAAAAGAAAATAATTTTCAAAGAAAAAAAAAGCTTAAGTGTTTATTAATTTTTAAAAAATTTAATAAAGAAAAAGAATAAATAAAAAAGAAAAAGAACAACAAAGAAATAACTTTCAAAATAAAATTCAATTTTATAAAATATCAAAAAGATAAAAAACATATTATTTTTTAAATATTTAAATTAAAAGTGAATTGGTTTATTTTTTCTCTCCTTTTTTTATTTTGATTGGTAAGAGCAGCATAAACCAAAAAATAATAATGGTAATTTAACAATAAAAATAATTTAGAAATTAAAGTTACTAGTAAGAAAAAGTTGATGATTGGAATAAACAATAAAAAACAATAAATAAATATTAAAAAAAAAGAGAATCAAAAACAATAAACAACGAACCTTAATCATTTAATAATCTTTCTGATGAAACAATGAATTTATTAAATAAAGGTCAAAAAATATAATCTAAACATTCTTGACTAGAAAATGGAGCAAATTAATATTATTTGTTTACAAAAAGGAAATATTATTTGTATTGAAAAATTTATTTGGTCACCGATATTCAGGAATTAAAGATAAAAAGAGATTTGGATTTAATCATTTCTATTTAAAAAATTAATTTTTAATTTATTTTATTTAAAAAATGGAAGATAAGTCAGAAAAAAAAGAAGATGAAAAAGATGAAGGTTCAGATCAAATTAGTGACATTAAAAAAATAATGCAATTAAATAAAATAGGAGCTTTATTTTTAACTGCAGACAAATATGATAAAGCTGAAAAAATCTTAAAAAAAACTTTAGATTTTTACATTGAAAAAAAAGAAAAAAAAGAAATCCCAAATTTTTTTTATTCAATATTATATTGTAATTTAGCAAAAGTTTATAGTTGTCAAAAAAAATTTGAAGAAGCAAAACCTTTATACATTGAAGTAATTCTTAATCATCCTTTATTTAAATTAATATTAAAAAACAGTGATTTAATGGAAAAATATTTTTCAATCAAAAATTTAGAAAATTTAACCACAGATAAAACATTAAGAAAAGAAGAAGAAATTTTACAAAAAGCTGAATTGTTTTTAAAATATTTTGAAAAAGATTCAGAGTCTAGAAAAGAATTTGAGTCAAAAATATTAGATAATTATACAAGCAATAAGTTAAATAATAAAGCTTCATTAAGTGATTCTTTAGTTAATTTAGCAGTTATATTTCAAATTGAAAATAAAGATATTTCAGTTTCTCTTGATATGTATATTCTTTCAATTTTAATAGATGAAAATAATAGTGTTAGTAATGTTAATTATAACAATTATTTAAGAGAATGTAATTATAAAAATAAAAGTGATATTTATATAAACAAAAGAATCCAATTTACCTTAAATGATTATTCAATTAATATAATTCCTGAAGATGCTTCTATTAACAATAACAATGAAACTTCAAAAGATAGTTTATTCACTTTTATTTGTATGAAATGGGGAAAAAAATATGACGCAGATTATATGAATAGATTATATAATGGAATAAAAAAGAATATGACAAAACCATTTAAATTATATTGTATAACAGATATTCCAGAAGGTTTAAATCCAGATATTAAAGTCATAAAATTAGAAACTAAATTTTCAGGATGGATGAAAAAAAGTATTTTATTTGATGAAAAAATATTAAATCAAATAGAAGGAATTAATGAAAATTCATTGATTTGTTTTATTGATTTAGATATGATAATTTATAATAATATAGATTTTTTAACTGAGTATAAAGGGAATTTTTGTTTAATGAAAACTGATGATATTCAATGTGAAGGTTCACATAATGGTTATAATAGTTCTATAGTATTATATAGAAGGAACTTTGGAAGAAAAATATATGATACAATGGAAAAATATGAAAAGGAAGTTACAAATCAAATAGTTAGATTTGATCACTATTTAGAATTTATTGTAAAAAACTCTGATTTTACTCAAGATGTTTTTGTAGGAAAAATTTTAGATTATAATACTTATTGTAAAGATAAAAGTTTAAATGATTTACCTAAAGATGGGGCTATAATAGCTTTTCCAAGAAGTCCTAAACCTCATCAATGTAGTGAAGAATGGATTTCTAAATTTTGGTGTTTAGATTAATTATTTAATAAAAATTTGAAAAATGAGAAAAATATTATTATAATATAAACTAATTCTATTCAAAAAAGTTCAAAGAAAGAATTTTTTAAATCCAAAAGGATATAAATTTAATAATTTAATTGACTCATGATAGCTTCTTTTCCAACTTTACCAACTATATCTTTTCCTAAATTCATTATATTTTGACTTTGAATTTTAGAACATCTAAAATATCCATATAAATTAACTCCATTAAAAATTAATAAAACAAGACCCACACTAAAAGCAATAAATTTTAATCTAATTAATTCCCAAAAAGTACACAATAACCAAAATCCAAAACTAATATAAATTGAAGTCCAAAATATATATGTATCACCTTTGCTCTTATTTTTTTCATTTTCACTTTCATAAATCCAAACTTCTGTTCCATCTTCTTTTATTTTATTCCACCATCTTAGACCAACTAAAATTCTTCCACTTATATTTTTTGTGTACCAAAAATCACATGAACCAAAAATAATTATTAATATTATTGCCATTGATTCATTTTCTATAATAAAACCAAGAATTATAAATGAAATAATACTAATTAATTTAAATAAAATATGAAATAAACATATTATTGGATGTGAAGATTTTCGATAAAAATTTGTAAAAGTAATACTGTCATTGCTTTCATTTAATTTTTTATTATTTTCATTATTATTATTATTGTTTTTATTATTATTTTGATTTTGTATTAAATCATTTTTATTTTTATCATCATTTATTTCAATTTCAAAATCAAGACCACTCATTTTTAAATTAAAAAAATATAAATTCAAATATTAACACAAAAAAATTATTTTTTATGAAAATTTTCTCAAAAAAATAAAAAATAATACGATTGAGTTTTAAAAAGGTTTGTTCAATTTTTAAACTCATATTATCATTTTTTCAAACACAAATAAAAAATATATGAAATATTGTATTTAAATAATCAAAAGAGATTTATTAATTTAAATAATATTATTCTCATCTCCATGTTTAAATAAATAAGAAGAAGAAAGAGTTTGCTAATAATTTATTTAAAGAGTATAAATAATGGATCTTAATTAAAGCAAAAACGACAATAAATAATAAATAATCGATTTTTTTAATTTTTGTTTTTACTTTTTTTATTTCATTTTAAATTCTTTTGTTAATTTAATTTGAATTAAAACTATAATTGTTTTTTATTTAATTAATATATTCATCATGAATTCAATAATAATTCTAATTCATAATTTCTTTGACTAATTGTTTAAATAAATTGTTTATTCTATATTTAAACAGATGATATTCTATTCTCAGATTTTTTGATATTTAACTTTAAAATCCTTGATTTATTTGTTAAAATAACAAAAAAAGATGAATAAAACATAAAAGATAGGAAAAAAATATTTAAAATTACCAATATAAATTTACTTGAACCAGCTTTAGTTAATAATCCTGTTTCAATAATAACTAAAGTTAAAGGATAAATAATATCTTCATAATATAACATGATAGAAACTCCACTTAAAAAATAAATTAAATTTGCTATTAATTCTATTTTTATTTTATAGTTTTTATTATATGATTCACATTTTTCTTTAGTTAATATTCTACAAATTAAATAAAGTAAAGTATAAAATTCAAAAGCAAGTAAAACACTAGGGAAAAAATTTTGACTTAATAAATTGAAAATATTATTATATTTTATACTTTTTCCTTTTAAATAGAAATAAATTAAAAATATTAAACCAATTATTGTTAAAAATAAATCACAATATAATAGAAATAATTCCATTAAAAAAAAGATTCCTAAAATACTTTTAGTTATGAAACATATAAGAAATATGTGTAAACAGATTAAAAAATCTTGAAAATAAATTTGTGAAAAATTATTTTCATTTTTAATTAAAGAATAACCAATTAATAACATAAAAACTAAAATTATAAGTAACACTAAATAAGTTGCATATACACTTGTTAAAAAAACATAAAATTCATTTGTTGAATAATTTTGAGGAATTGGTTTAAATTCAAAACTTAATAAAATATAATTATGTTTCACTTCTCTCAAATTATATAACCATGTTGAAACTGATATACAAAATATAAATAATATATATATAAATAGTGATAAAAAAGTATATTTTTGTTTATTTAAAATATGAGTAACTTTTTGAAAAGTATTTTTTTCTTTTTTTTCTTTTCTGTCTTTCATTTCTAATTCATTTGTCTTGTTTTCTTTATCAATTAAATTTTCAATAATAATGAAAGAACTATTATGACTTTCTTCTTCCTCTTTTTTCTCATCAACTTTTGCAAAATTTTTATATCCTTTTTCAATATTTTCCTCTTCAAAATATTCTCTATTTTTATTGTTATTTATTTCTAATTCAAATGATTGCATTTAAAAAATTTAATAAATCAAAATAAAATTCTAAAATATTTTAAGGATTGTATATAAAAATTAATACAATAAAATTATACAAAATAAATCAAATAATAATAAAACTATTTAAATATTTACAACATATCTTTATCATTAACGCCATTAATCTTATCTAAAAATTTTTGTCTTTTTTTATTTCTTTCATTTAATGCAATATTTAAATCACTTTTTTTAAATTGAGGCATTTGATCAATTGTCATTATTCTATTTGTATTAGATCCTAGATTTTTAACTACTAAACTTATATTATTATTTCCTACAAAACTATTTTCAACTGAAGAATTTTCTCTTCCATTATTATTATGAGTTATAAGATTTTTAACATATAAATTATTATTGTATTTATTATTAGGAGAAATCCTCATTGCAGATCTATTTCTTTTTCCTTTTGAAATATCTCTGTTTGTTGTTGGAGAACTTTTTCTTTGAAAATTAAAAATTCCTTTCTTATTATTTGATGAATTATTTCTTATATGACCATTATTTTTTCTCCTATTTTTTCTATTTGGTGTTGTTAAATTAGAATTAGAATTTTTAAAGCTTTGAGAAAAATTTCTAACCAAATTTTTTGGTTCGTTTTTGTTTGGAGGTTTAACTTTTGATGAAGTATTATTTATTCTTTTTAATTTTGGATTTGAATATTTATTATATAATAGAGAATAATTTGGATTTGAATTTGATGAAAAATTGATTGGAGGAAGTATTTGATTATTTGAATAATTCCTTATTATAGGATTTTTTTTAGAATATTCACTTTGTAATTCTTCTAAACTTTTAAATTTTGAATTTGTATAAATATTTATATTTTGATTTAAAAAAAATTCATCTCTATATCTTAATTGATTTTCTAATTGTTCAATATATTCATCTTTTAAATCAAATTTTGCTTTAGTTAAATTATTTAAATATTTGTTATCTATTATTATAATTCTTTGTTGGGCTGTTTTTATTATTGATTTAAGATAATCCATTTGATGTTCTGAAAAATTATTTTTTGCTTGATTAGTCAAATTTCTATCAATTAATGTTGAGAATTGTTGTAATTTATTTTTATTTAAATTTAAAGTTTGTTTTAATAAATTTAATCTATCATTATAACTTTGGGTAACAGCATTTGTGGGATTATTATCTAAATTATTGATATCTGTCCTATTTAATATTGTAGAAATATCATTATTTACATTGCTGATATTATTATTCATTTCTATAATATCATTTAATTTATCAATTTCAATCATTTCAGAAATTATTCTTTGTTTTAAATTTACTTGTTTCTCACAAATAGTCTTAATTTCCTTAACGGCATTATCGAATAAAGAATCATTATTAGTTATATTATTATTATTTATATTAGTCATACTTTTAGCTTGATTTAAAATATGATTATTATTAATCATATTTGGATTATTATTTACCATATTTGGAATATCATTGTTATTAGGATTAACTTGATTATTCAAATTTTGATTATTTACCATACTCAACTTGGTTTTCAACTCCTGAACTTCTTTTTTCAACCCATTGATAATATTAACATAATTACTAATATGATATTGTGCATTAAGTACATTTCTTGTGACAAAAGTTTTAATATTTTTAGCTCGATTAGCATACTTCAAAGTATTATTAGTATCATCAAATGTATTAATACTAGGAGCAATATTTGCAATCATAACAGTCCTTGAATTTCCACCTAAAGAGTCTTTTAATAATCTAGTTAATTTACTATCTCTATATGGAATATAAGGTTTTTTAATTCCTTTATTAGCAGCATCACATAAAGCATTAATACAATTACCTAATGTTAATAAACTTCTATTAATATTTGCTCCTTCAATTAATCTTATTCCTCTATTTTGAGTGGCTGAAGCTCTTTCACTTCCAGCCAAATCAATTAAAGATAATTTTGAATATTTGATTTCTATATTTATTCCTTGATTTTTTTCAGTATATTCTATATTAATTTGAAGAATTGCATGTGAACGAGATGATGTTTCATTTGCACCTGTAGCTTCTTGAGTTCTATTTCTATTTCCTTTTTTTAATATTTTTAAAATATCTTCTGAAGATGTGACATTTAATTCTGTTATATTATTTACTATAATTCCTCTAGTTGGATCTTCCCTTAAATCTAAATATTCCTCATTTGTATTATTTAAATTATTATAATTACTATTAGTGAATTTTAATAAATCTCTAATATTTTCATTATATATTTCAAGATACCATAATTTTAATTTATATTCCCTGTCAGAATACTTATTAACTTGATTAAATAATTCAATTAAAGTCATTGGCATAATTCCAGGATTATTATCATTACCTAACATAGTATAAGTTTTACCTGCACCTGTGGCTCCATATGCAAAAACTGTTGAATTAAAGCCATTAACTACTCCTTCTAATAGAAATTTAGTTGAATTTTCAAAAACAGTTTTTTGTGTAGTATATTTATCAAAAGCAAAATCAAAAGCATAAGTTTGTTCTCTAGATCTATTTTTAAATATATTATTTGGTCCATTGTATTCAATTGGATCCATTAAAACTACCATTTTATTATCCATTATTTTTATTGTTTCATAATTTGAAATTTGAAGTTCTAAATTAGATAAAGGACGACATCTAACACAAACTAATATATTATATGAACCTTTTTTCATATCATCTAAATATGCTTGAGTATCATCATTATTGTTATTATTTAGTTGAGGAAGATTATCTGAAGTTATTGATTTTCTCTCATTTAATGGAGGTAATGTAATTGAAGATCTTACTGGACGAAGTTTTGGTTGTTCCATTTTTTTATTTTAAATTTTATTTTTTCTATTAAATGTCAAATAATTTATTTTTTATTCACTAATTTACAATGAATTTTTTAAAGGAGAATTTTTTCATTATTTTATGAATTTATTTATAAAATACTTATTATTCTTATGAATAAAAAATTTATTGAAATATCAATCAGAAAAAAAAGAAGAAAAAATAAATGAAAAGCAATAAGTTATTAGTTATTTGACTATATCAATTCATACAAATATTGAAGATTGAAATTTTAAATATTATAACCAAGAAATATATGAAAATAGCTTTAATTATACTTATTGATGATTAATCAAAATAATAGACGTCTTGTAAATTTTTAAAGATAAGAAAAGGAGTTTTTTTATTTTCAAATCAGTTAAAATTATAAATAAATAAGAGATTAAATAACACATAATAGATGATTAGAATTTAGAATAAGATTAATATATTATTTATAATTTTTAACTGTATAATAATTTAAAAAAATATAATATTTATCTGTAATATATGAGCATCAAAGATTTAATAAAGAAACAAATAATATTTTTTTTAAAATAAATGATTATAAAAATATATTATTTTATAAATAACAATTGAATAGATATTATAATTTTTAAATTGTTGTTTTGAGAATTTTATATATATTGGAATAAAGAACTTAAAAATAATTTATTTTTATCATTTTTTTATTAATATAAAAAGTATTTAATGAAAATTTAACATTTACCAAAAACAGATATTGAATTTAGAAAGAAATAATATAAATGCTCTTAAAAGAACAAAATATTTAATGTTAACTCCAAATCCAAATTTGGAAATAAAAAAGATATATTTACATTTATTGAATTCATGGAAAAATTATGAAGGACTGGGATATCAAAAAGCAATTGCATATAAAAATGAATTTGGGGAAGTTAGATTAAGTGGTCTAATAACTGGAAATTGGTCAGAAATAATGTTTATTTTACCTGAAGGATGGCGTCCTAAAAATTATTTAATTTTCTCATGTAGTAGTTGTTGTGATTATAATGATGATGGGAAAAGAGTTGATGTAAAACCTGATGGTACTGTTTTTAGAAGTCATTGGTGTTTACCTTCTTCTGGAAATGGATGGGTTTCTCTTGATGGAATTTCCTTTTATACTTAATATAATAAATATATTATTTTATTACAGATATTATACTTTATTGTTTATTTAATTAATTGTTAAGAAATTTTGGAGAAAAAATTTTTGAATAATTTGATTAAATAAATCCCTTTGAGATATTTTGAATGGTTTAAATCACTATTAATGGATATAATTTATTTGAAAATGATTTAAAAATCGTTGAAAAAATTTAAACAATGGAAATTCTTATAAAAAAATAAATGTTAAAAAGTGTTTTAGATTAACCATAATAATGATTATTATACCATATCTATTCATTCAAATGAATTCTTTTGTAATAAAATAAATTATTTAAAAAGAATTATTTTAATTAAATTCTCAAAAAGTATTTTTTTCTATTATTAAATAGAATTTGTAATTAATTTTTATCTTAATCAGGAAAAAGTATCTTCAAAATTAAGAAGTTTGATAACAAAGATGATAGAGCTCAAATAATATTACACAGACTTTAATAAATAATAATTACTGTTATTAGGTAAATATTTATATTAATTTATAAATAATGAAATGAAAAATTTCAAATATTTTAATAACTTTCTTAAAAAATCTTTAATATTTTTTATATTAAAACAAAATTTTTATAATTAATGAAAACTCTTTAATTTCTTTAACTTTTTTTTCATAAAATTTTCTTTTTATTTTATAATATTTCTTTTTATTTTATTTTTAAAATTAGTTTTTAAATATTTTTAAGGCATAGATTTTTTTATGAACAATTAAAAAAAAAATAAATAAAATATTTTTTAAAGTTCAAATAATTAATGATTATAAAATAACTATTCTTTATTTTTTATTTAATTGCAGTTATTAAATTTCGCTATACATGTAGCTTCACATATGGTTTTAAAGAACAAAATTTTTTTTGAACAGTCATTCTTACAATTATTGAAAGTAACAGCACAAGTAGCCTTAGAGCTTAAAGAGAGTGAAAACAAAGATAAAATAATTAAAACAATCAAACAGATATATCCTTTCATTTTTTTATAATTTTTCTTTATAATTTTTATATAATTTTATTATTAATAAATTATTAATTAAAAATGAATGAAATTAATCATAAAAATTTAAACGTTTTAGTTAATTTTAAAATAATTTTAATTCATAATAATTGGGGATTGGGGATTGGGGATTGGGGAT
>JAJJLU010000631.1:0-26052 GCA_023807065.1 Isotricha intestinalis | reverse complement strand
TAAAAAGTAAAAAAAAGAAACAAAATAAAATTCTAAATTTAGCAAAAGAAATGATGAAAAAAGAAATATATAATAATTTTGTTAAAAAAATTAACAAAAATTTACTAAGTTCTCATAAAATTAATTATTATGAAGAATGTTCTTTAACTCCTTTTTTATCTTTGAAATACGAAAGAAATGAAAACAATAATTTTTATAATATATTTATAAAGTATTCTTGTGATAATAATCATGAAAATAAAATTGAAATAACCCAATTTTTTCAAAATAGTGTTAAAAATAAAATAAGTAAAGATAAAAACCCAGAATTTGAACTATCAAAATATAATAAGATAAAACAAAAAATAGAATCTTTTTCATATAACAATATCAAATTAATTAAAGAAATTGGAGTGTTATTGGTATGAGTCCTTTTATATTCAAGTTTTTTAATTAATTGATGATTTGTTGTTTTGATTTTTGTTTTTCAAATTCTAAAAACAATATTATGCTTAATATTAATAAATTTTCATTAATTTACCCTTTAATAATTCTGATATATAGCCTATAAGAAAATAAGATTAAAAAATCATATATTATATTTTAAAAAATGATAATGAAATTAAAATAATTTATAGAAAATATTAAAGAATTTTTAAATAAAAATAAAAAAAGTAATGATTGAGAATTCAAATGTTACAAATACTATAGATTTAAACATTTATCTTTTTACAAATATATTACTCTTTTAAATTTAATTATTGCTTTTGATGGAATGATTAATCCATATTTCTATAAAATCTTTATTAAATCTAGAGATAATAATGTATATCAGTTTAATTGTATTGTAAACATTTCAAAAAGATTTTTAAATTATTTTTTATTATTTAGACCATTTCCCAAATATTGATATTATTATCTTTATTTTTAAATTAGAAAATAATAAGTGTGAAACATTCAAAATGGACTTAATAATTATAAATACAAATTTAATGACAGAAAATAAAAGTATATTATTATATAATGTAATAAGAGTTCTGAGTTATTGTTTAATTCCTTTTTTTTGTCATTTATTAGAGTTTTTTTAATTTGAAAATTAAAATAATTTAAATATTATTTTTTATTTTGAAAGTATTATTTCTTCTTTAATAAATACTACAAAATTTTTTGAAATTGCTCTTGAAATGTCTGAATGAATGATGGTAATTTTTTATCCCATATGTTTTTCTTATACTTGTTTTATTTCAGTAAGAATTTTCTAAAACTAATTTATTTTTATATTGTTTTATTAAAAGATAATATTTTTTTAAAAATAGAATATAAAAGATTTATTTTTTTAGGAATAATTTGTTATATATATTATAAAAATTAATTATAAATTAATTATAGGAGATAAATAAGAATATTTCCATTATTAATTTAATTCAATGAAATCATAAAAAATTGAATTTTCAGAGAAGTCTTCTAATTCTATATTTTCTTCTTTTGAACCATAATAAAAATGTCCATAAGAAAAAATTTTATTTTCAATTTCAGATATTTCAACTTGTCTACTTAAAATTTCATAAATTAAACTAATAACTATATTCATTAACTTTTTTGCTTTATTTATTTTTTCTTTTTTATCTATATAACAAATTATTTCTCCAAAGTCAATGATTATCTCATCAGATAATCCTCTGAAATGTTTTATTATTCTATAAACATTTCCACTTAAATTTAATGTTAATTTATTTTCTTTTAAAATATCATTTTCTTCTGAAAATGAATTAACAATAAACCAAAATTTATCATTTAAATTTTCTTCATTTTTATTATTTTTTTTAAAATCAAAATAAATTTTATTAATTATATCTGAAAATGAAGTATTATTTTTGAGTATTATATTTTTTAAATCATAAGGTAATATATTATTATAATATTTTTCAAAATCAAAAACATTTCGAATCACATAATTTTCAGCATATTTTTCCCCTTTTAATTTTATTAAATTTTTTCTTAAATCCATTATACAATGCCAATTAAATAGTTCTTTCATTTCTTTTATTTTTTCGTCTTTTTTTTCAATATAATCTCCAATTGTATTTTGAACAGAACTATTCACATCAATTAATTTATTTGAAATATCATTAAATTTTTTATCAAAATCAATATCATCTAATTTATTCACTAAATTTTTAATTTGAGTTGTAGCAATATCTCTATAAATTATATCATCAATATTATTTCCTGAAAATTCTTGTTTAAAATTAGTAATACTAAAAGTTTCATCATTGGTTTTTGAAAAATTATCAAATTGATAAATTTCATTTTCAATTTTTTGTTTGTTTGAATTTTTAAAAATTTCTTTTTTTTTAGAAGGCTCTGTTTGACTCAAAGAATTAATTTCTACTTCTCTGATATTCTCACTATTTGAATGAATAGGTTTTTTCATTTGGTAATTCTTTGATCTATTATGAAAATTAACAATATTATAATAATTCTTATAATTATTTGACATTATTAATTTCAAAAATTAATTGTTTTATGCAATGATATTGTACAATTAAAAATTTAAAAATATTTATTTCAATTTAAATTTATATGGTATAAATAAATAAAAAATAAGTAAATTATTAAATGTAAATATATATTCTAAAATCAAAATATTGAATTTATAAGTAATTTTTTTTCTTTTGATAACCAATTTTAATACAAATGGAATAAAATATTTATATTTGATTTTTAATTTTATCTCCTTCTTCAATATCATTTTGGCAAATACATGATATTTTATATTGTAAACATTCATTTAAACTTTATTAATGATTTATTCACTTAATCTAAATAATGATATAATATTGTTTCTTTTCCTGCATTTTCTTATTTATATAAATTTCAGCTTTTTCTTTAAATTCTATATCATTGTTTTTGAAATTTGTGTTTTGTTTTACTCATTGATTAATTTGATTCTTGATTCTTTATTTTTCTTTTATTTTTTTGATATATATTAAGCTGATTTATATATTTACAAATCTTTGTTTAATTTTTTCTTTTTTATTAATTAAATTGCTGAATAATTTATATTCCATTTTTCTTTTTGGTGAAAATAACTTTTAAAAATAAAAAATGATTTTTCTTTTTATTTTTTTTTCCTATTTCCATATTCTCTCTTATTGTTATAATTAAATTTATTTTAATTATAATTTTTAAATGTCAGATGATGATAATTTAGAATTAAGGAAAAAATTTATAGAATTATTGCAAAAATTAACTGTTAATGATACAAAAGATACCTCATATTCTCAATTAAAAAATATAATAAAAGAAAATTCGAATGATAAATCATTAAGAGTATATTTAAATTCATTAATGACATTTAATACAAACTCAATAAATGCTAAGGAAAGAATAACAATATTATTTGGTTATATCGCTAATATTTATAGGACAAATTTGTTAGATCCTTTAGATAATCCAAAATCATTAATTAAAACAATTAATAGAATTGTTGCTCATTTAAGAAATAATACTTTTAAAACTAATGATTATATTATACAAAAAGCTTGTTCTTATTCTATTCTTGAATTATTAAATTTATGTATGGATAAAAATGATAGAGATAATTTAAATAAAATCTTTGTTGAACCTTTTGTTTATAATATACTTAATAATAGTAATGCTTATGTTAAAAATGCTTGTTGTATTTATTTAAACGATTTAATATTTCTTATTAAAGATAAAAGTAAAAGTTCTTTAATAATTTTTGATTTGATAATAAATGAAAATAATTTTATAAATGATGTTATTCTTAAAATAAATGTTAATCAATATGAAAATGAATATTTATATGAATGTTTATATAATCTTATTAATTTTTATGAATTTGAATTTTTTGAAAATAAAATTAATGCTATAATAAAAAAATTGCTTCAAATATTAGATAAAAAAAATAATTTAAAACCAGGAACAATAATAAATTGTGTAAATATTTTAGCTTTATTAGGAAAAAAAATGAAAAAAAGAAAAAAGCAAATTGATTATTTAGTATCAATAATCCAATTATTAACAAGTTATACAAGTCATAGAAATAAAAATGTAAGAGAAAGTATAAAAAAAGCTTTAAAAATATTAAATAATAGCATTGAAAATAATGAAGAAGATAAATCTTCTTCTACTATAACTGATTTTGTTGAACCAAGTTTCAAAAAACCTAATTCAAAGAAATATAATGTTCATAATAATATTAATCAATTACCTAAATTAACTGAAAGAAGAATTCAAAAATATAGTATTAAAAATTTTAATCCAATACAAACTAATAATTATTTTCCAAATAATAATAATGTATATGATTTTAAAGAAGAAATTAAATTTGATGAAAATATGATAAAATCAAATGATTACAATAATAATAAGTTTACGAACAATATATTTAATTTCAATGATGAAATTAATTTTGAAGGAAAGAATTTAAAACCAGTTAATTATAATAATAATAATAATTATATTAATAATAGGAATTTTAATGTATCAACAACAGAAATTGATGAAAATGAAAATAATGAAATAAAAAAACTAAATGAAAACGATTATACTTTTCAAATGATAAATATTTCAGATATAATAGATAAATTTAATAATATTAAAACAAATTTATATGATTGTGAAAAGAAAATAAATTCAAAATTATATAGGGTTGAAAATAGATTAATTAGAACTACTAATTCAATAGAGGAAAATTTATATAGTATTTATAAACATCATAATAATATATTAGATGAAACATTAGTTGATGAAGAAGAAAAAGAAGATTTTATTACTTCACTTAATTATTTAAATAATAATGATTATGAACAGGCTTTTGAAAATATTCTAGGTGATGACATTTATTTAATTAGACTTTTAATTATATCAAGAAGCCATTTAGATGATTTAAAAGTCTCAAAAGAATTGTTTAAAAAAATAATTTTGAGATTAAGTAAAATTTATAAATCTCATTTTATTGAAAATATATTATTTAATACAATTCAATATATAGATCATGATATTTTAACTTATGAAAATAATCTTTTAGGTAATGATTTAATAAATACAATGAATGAAATTAAACAATTTAAAGATGAAAGTATTCAAAGTAAAGCCAAATTTTTTACTAATTTAATTTATAATTTGTATAATAATAAATATAATTAATTTTTTAACTTTTATTGAATTTAAAATTAATAGTATTTATAAGATAATATTTAATAAAAAAATAATTTAATAGTATGAAATTTTATAAATATTGAGTTACTCACATTTTTTTATTTTATGAATACAACAATTAGAAACGAAGAAAAAAACCAATTGATAATTAATAAGATAGTTCAAGATAGAAAAAATAGTGCAAACAAAATAATTAATCAATTCAAATATATTTATAACCCTAAATTAAATATCAAGAAATATTTACTTATTAGAAATTTATTACAAAAAAGAAATGAAAGTAGTTTAAAAATAACAGCAATTCTTAAATCATTTATAGTGAGAAAAAAAGTTCAAAATTATTTATCAAAAATAAAAACAAATTTCGTAATAACAAGAGAGTTATCAAATGAAAAAAATATGCAATTAAACGTATTTTTTGGGAAAATAATTAAAACATTTAATTTTGAATATGACCCTTTCATAGAAAAATTAGCAATTTATATTCCAAGAAATAAAATAAATAAAAAAGAATATAATGTAAATTTTATTTCAGATGGAAAAATAATAATAGATCCAAAATATTATACAACAGAAGAAAATGGTTATTTTGTAAACATAATTAATTTTGAAAAAATAAAAAAAGAAGAATTAGAACAAACAAGAAAAAAAGAAAAGGAAATAAAATTTATTAGTTTATTTTTAAGAGAGAATGGAATAAATTTAAATAATGAAAGTGGATTTAATAGTTTAAAAACATCTGCAAGTTCAATTAAAGGAAAAAATTATTTTAATAAATGGAATAGTCTTCATGATAAATTAAGTTATCCAAAAAAGAAATTATTTAAACCTAAAAGTATTTTAAAAGTAAGTACAAGAATTTTAAATGGTTTAAAAAAAAGAAGAATAAGTGAAAAAAATATGTTTAAAAGAGTTAGTTTTGGAAATGTTCAATTTTCATATTGAGAAAAATATTTTTTTCAAATTGTTGAATGTTTGTAAAAAAATATATATTATCAATAGTTATTTAGTATATATATTTTATATTTATATATATTAAATTAATTATTAAATTATATGAAAAAATATTTTTTTTATTTGTGAATTTTTGATAAAATATAAACAATATAATTTTGTTAATTAAATATTAATGAGAAAATATCAAATAAATAGATAATAAGAATTTATTGTTTAATTCCATCATTGACCTTTATTATTTTCTCATAAAAATAATTATTGTAAGTAAAACAGTAAAAATATATAACTACTTTTACATTTATTTAACTAATAATCCTATTTAACTATAATAAATTAATATCTTTATTAATTAAAAAATATTAAATAATTTTTTATAAGAAATGTGATTAATATTAAAACTTAAACTTTTATAAATATAACTCTGAAATATTCCAATAATAAATATATTTATTTATTTATATTCCTTTACTTAAGTATTTAAATATAAAGGAATTCATATACTATAAGTTTTAATAAAAAAAAGAAAATCTCTTTTTTTTATTTTTATCCAAATCAATTTTATTGTTTGGATTAGAATAAGTCACAACTGAATTTTTTCTTTGAAGAAGATTAAGTTCTTGATCATTTTTTTTAAATTTATAATTTATTTTATTATCTCTATTACTATCACCACTAGTTTTTCGAGAAGAAAAATGGGATTCAGTTTGAGTATGACATACTTTAAATATAGTATACTCTTCACAATCATTATTATTAAAACAACTATTTCTAACATTTATTTTTTTTTCATTTTCATTTTTTTTTCCTACAATTGTTGAAAAAGCTTCATCCCATTTATTCTTTTCTTCTTCAGTTTTAGCATAAAGAAAATATCTTCTATTTATAGTTTTTACCAAAAAACCATATTTATAATCACAAACATTTTGAAAATTTTTTCCTAAAGTGGGATAATATTCTTTTATTTCATTAAATTTAATTATTTCTTTGTAATCTGGATTTTCTTGAGTTTTTTTTATTGAAAATGTTTGTTTATCAAAATTAATTTCAAACCATCTTTTATTTGTATTTCCAGGTAAAAATATATCTCTCTTATATTTTCTAAGATATCCTGAAATTATACTCATTGGAAATATGATTTTATTTGTTTTTTAGAAAATGAGGTCTTCTTATATATTAAATGAAAATTAAAGGAATTTTCATTTTTTTAATTAAAATATAGAATAAGTCTATTTTCTATTTTTTAATATAATTTTCTTTTATAATTCAATATTATTTTTGTAATTTTTAATTGATTTGTTTCTTATACATATTTAAATACATCATTTGTAGATAATTTAAAACATGAAATTTAAATTCTTTAAATAAATGAAGAAATTAATTAAATAAAAAATATTTTTTGAAAATAAACAAAAAAAAACCAATTATTCAATTAAAAAAAATTTTCAATAAAAATCTCAAAAAATTAAAAATAATTTAAAAAAATGTATTTTATACATAATAAATTAAAATTTTATTTTGAACAATAATTTTTCCTTCACATAAAAAAAGTGTTTCAACATTTAATTTTCCAGATAAAATTTCAGCAGGTAAAACCCCATCTTCTTTGGCTTCAATTATTTGTTCCCAATCATTTGTTGAATTAGGAATAACAAAACCAAAATTAAATCTTGAAGATTCAAATAATTCTCTCATTAAATAAAAATTTTGAACTAATTCTAAATCTTCTATTTTTTCAACTGAAGAAAAATTAACATTTCTTTTTATTATTTTACATTTTAATAATTCTTTTGATATTTTTACTATTTGATTAGGAGATGAAAAATCCCAATCTTTACAATCCCACATCATTTTACCTGAATCTCCATCTTTCATTTGAATTAAATTTATTTTAAATCCATTTTTTATTTTTTCAAAAGATTCATCTTCACTTATTTCAGGTATTAATGACATTTTTTAATTGAAAAATGTAATAATATTATTATTGTTTTTATTTTTTTGAAATTTTTTTAATATGTTTATTTTTTTTGTTTTTGCTGTTTTTTATTTTATTTATTGTTTAGGTTTTATACTACTTTAATTGGAGAATAATTAATATATTATTTTAAATTAAAAATTAAAAAATATAAATGTCTATTTTTCTGTGTTTGAACTGTTCTAATGAATATAATAAAATTAATAAAAAACCAAGAAGTTTACCTTGTGGACATATTTTTTGTGAAGAATGTGTTTCTTCTTTTATTCAAAAAGATATAAAAGGAAATTATATAATTTGTCCTTTAGATAAGAAAATTCATAGAAATTTAAATTTACCAAATATTCCAATTTGTGTTCAAATTTTAGAAAATCTTCCTTTTGATTTTAATTCTAACAATGAAAATGAAATCACAAATTATATTAATGAAGTTGAAAACAAAATAAAAATTATTCAAAAACAAATTAATTCATATAAAAAAGTTGAACAAGGAATTATTGATTATTTTAATGATGAAATAAAAAAAATCAATAAATTTTTTGATTCGATAATAATTGAAATACAAAAAAAGAAAAATAGCATTTTAGAAAGAATAACAAATATTTTTAAAGAGCAAAATATGAAAATTGAAAGAAATAGAAAAGTAATTTTGGATTATACATTAAAATTAGATGAAATTATTAAAACTTATGAATCAATGACTGATAAAATAAATTTTGAAGAATTTTTAAAAGAAAAGAAAAAAACTGATAAAGATTTAAATACAATTATATCATTTATTAATAATAATATTGTAATAGAAGCTAAAAATCAAAATTATCCTTTTTACTTTATTCCAAAAGAAATATCTATTCCAAAAAATATAATTGGTGAATTAAAAATAATAAATAATTATAATACAAGAAATAATAATGAATTATATGAAGAAAATACATTAAATGAAACAGAATCAGAAATAGGAAATGTGACAAATATTTTTAATCAAAATTTATATAATGAAATAAAAAAAATAAATACTCCAAATAAACAAGATAATTCACATTATAAACCTTTTTATTATCCGAATGAAATAAATAGAAATGTTTTAAATTTAAATGAAAAATTTAATGTTGTTAATGAATATGATGATATAAATAAAAGAATAAATGAAACAGATAAAATTCCAAATAGGAAAAGAGTTTTAACTGCTAGAGAAGAAAAAAAAATATCAAATTTAAGTCTTCCAAAAAAGAAAAATTCAAAAAGAAAAAATTCATTAAATGATAATGAATATTTACATTATTATAGTCAATTAAATACAGAAACTGAAAAAAGAAAAAATCATTCTAAAAAAACATCTTCAATAAAAAAAAAGTCAATTGAGCATAAAGAAATTATTAAAAATAGTAATTTTAGATTATACAAAGAAAAAAATCCAAGAAGTTCTGCAGAATCAAAAAGAGAAACGATTCATCAATATAAAAAAGGATATATATCAACAGAAACAGAAAATAAAAAAAAATCAAAGAAAAAAAATAGTTTTGAAGCTAAAAAATTATTAATTCATCAAAAAATTAAAAATGTTAAAAAAAGTATTTCTCCTATTGCCAATCACCAAAGAATAAATAATAATTATTATAATAATAAAAAAATTGTCTCTTCAAAATCTTATAGAAATTATAATACTGAAGTTAGTGATGATTAATAAATTATATTTAATTTGTAAATTTATAAATATGTTATTTACATAATTAATATTTTAAAAAAATTATAAAAAAATAAAATTTAATTCATTAAAATTAGTTTAAACTATATTTTAAATCATAATAAAAAATATCAAAATTATACACTTTATATTAAAAACTAATATTTTAATTAACAATATCATTTAATTGAATTAATATACATGAAATATTATCTTCACTTCCTTTTTCAATAGCTTTTTTAATAATTAATTTTCCCAATTCATCACAATTTAAATTACAATTTTCAATACAGAAAAAGGAAATATCATCTTCATTTAAAACATCCCAAATTCCATCAGAAGCTATAATAATATAAATATCATCTTCATTAAATTTATGTTTATGAATTGAAGGAGTTGAAATTAAACCATTATTTTTTAAAGAAAAATCTCCTAAAGCTCTTGATAAAGCTAATTGACCAAATAATCTTCCATTAAATATTATTCCACCTAATTTTTTTATTCTTTCATTTTCTTTAATATTGCTTTCAACTTTATGTTCAGTCGTTAAATTTTTATATGTTTTATTCCTATTTATTATAATACTTTTTGAATCACCTATATTTGCTCCATAAATTATATTTAATTCTTTATCTATATATATAATTGTTACTGTGCTTCCACAATTTTCTATTTGAGAATAACATTTTAATTCATCATCTATTTTTTGAAAAGAATAAATAAATGATTTTTCAATATTATAGTTTGTACTATTTAAAAAATTTGAAAATATATTTGGTAATCTAGTTGTTGCATATTTTATCGGTTCTTGACATCCTATTCCATGACCATCAAGAATACTAAAATATCCTTTATTATTGGAATTCATATATTTATCTATTATTATATGGAAATCTTCCATTTTAGATTTTATATTTTTTTCTTCATTATATGAAAAAGATTGAACTGAACGAGCTATTGGATTATATTCATATGTATTTAATTCATAATTATTATTTTTTTCTATATTATTATTATTATTATTTGAGTTATTATTAAATTTAATACTATGAATTGAAGTTATTTTTGTATTTTGAAAACATCTTCCTCCTATATTTTTATTTAATTTTAAATTTTGATTTTCTTGGGATAAAAAATCTCCTTTTTGAGTTTTAATTATATTATTTTGATTATTTAAATTTAAACCCATTGAATTATCTTTATTATTATTTTTTGTCTTTTGATCTATCATTTGGCTTATTTGATCTAATATTATATCTCTATTTAATTCAACTGGTTGACTACTACAAATTAAATGATTAACATCTTTATTATTATTAATATTATTATTCAATGTAGAATTTTCCTCACTTTGTTTTATTGGATAACCTCTTAAATCTTTTTTAATTAAATTTTTTTGACTAAAATTTGCAAAAAATCCTCTTCCTTTAATTTCAATAGGATTACTCACTGGATTATCAGGATTAACAATTTTAATATTACTATTCAAATTATGATTAAAGAAAAAATGCAAATTTTTTCTTTTAAATTTATCATCCATTTATTTTAAAATCTTCCTTCAAAAAAATATAAAAAAAAAATAAAATAATATACCAAAAATAAATTATATAGAATAAAAAATATTTTTTAAAAATTCAATGAAAATACTTTTAATAGTAATAATCCTAATAAAAATTTTATCTTCTGAAATAAATTTCCAAAGAAATTTAGAAGGAAAAGATTGTTCCTCATATTCAGATTGCTTTAATTGTTCTGTTTGTGGAGTAACTCTTGTAGATAAATGTCCATGTGAATGGCATTCAGGAAAATGTAATAGAATCTATTATTCAAATAATTTTAATTATGAAAATTGTGTTGATTTATCCTCTTCAATTATTCAAAAAAAATATTGTGGTAATTTCATTGAAGATGAAAAAAAAATGATTTTATCTTTCCCTAAAATTAATGGTTACTATGGTCAAACAAATTTATTTTGCCTATATAGATTTGAAAATCAAAAGCCAAATTCAAAATTGAGAATTGAGGTTAAAATTGATGATAAAAAATATTCTCTTATGGATAAAATTATTTTTACAATGTTCATCAAATTTTCAAGTGGTGATAAAGATTTAAAAACTTTGTTAACTGGAAGAACATTCATCGAAGATTATATTGATTTCATCCAATTTAGTATCACCAGTCAAACATTATATTCAGAAAATCCATTTACTGTAACTATTACAAATTTAGATAAAAAATTTTCAGTTGGTTTAATATTTCTCATAATTGGAGTTATAGTTTTTTATATATTATGTTCAATTATAATTTATTATTTTTCACATAAATATGAAAGAAGAAGGGGAAATGATGGTCATGTAATGAATAGAATTTTTGTAATAAATCAATATTCTCAATATAATGAAGATGTTAATATAAATAAAATTGAAAAAATGTTGAAAGATCCAAATCAATTAGGTGAAAGAATATGTGAAAGTAAACATGAAAAATATGGTAATAATTGTACTATTTGTTTAGAACACTTAAAAATTGGAGTAGATAAAATTTCTTTAACTCCTTGTCAACATGTTTTTCATTATAAATGTTTATCTAATTGGTTAAGAAATAAAGATACAACTTATAAATGTCCTGTTTGTAATTGTAATATATTAGAATATCAAAATAATCATTTCTCTGATGATAAAAATCCACAATTTGTAAATAATAATGATAATAATAGTGACAATAATAATAATCTTGGTGAGATTATGTCTTTAAGAGGAAGAAGTAGAGAAAATCAAACAAACAACAATCATTAAATATAAGTTGAAGAAAAAAAGAATTAATAACTTTATTATTTAATATATATATGAAATGTATTTTTTATAATTATTCATTCAATGAAATAATAGAAAGGGGAATTTGTTATATTATTTGGGAATATTTATTAATATATAGAAATTGCTAATATATATATTTCTTTATAGTAAATTTTCAATTGAATTTTCTTCATACCTCATTATTTCCAAAAATATTAATTTTCAAAGACTTTTTTTATAAATCTTTTATTTTTTCTCTCTTTAATATTTTTTGAAAAAAAAATTCTTCATTTTAATTATAGATTATTAAAAATGAATTATTAAAATCATTTAATTAAAAATGTTTATTTTTCAAATTTTTTAGATTGAGAATTTCATAATTTTTCATTAAATTTTGCATTATTATTGATTTCCTTTAATCATAAATATGTAATTTAAAACAATTAAATATAAATAAAAAAAATTTAGTTTAAAATTTAATTTTAAAATATTTATGAAATTTTAAATTTATATATTTTTATTTCAATTACAGTAGTTTGCTTTGAAATTTCCCCGGGACAATAAATTTCTTCAAATTTGAGGGGATTTCAACTCAAAAATTTTCAATTTTTAAAAATGAAAATTTCTGAAAAATTAGGGGGAGAAATTTCAACGCAAACTACGCTATTTGAAAGGATGATTCAACAGAAAAATTTTTTGAAATTTTAATTTTTTCAAAAATAAAATGATATAATTATAAATATCAAAAAAATCATAAAATCTTTTTTTGATTATTAAGAAGAAAATGTGGAGTTAAAAAATTTATTTGTTTTGATGAAAGAATTAGTGGAAGAGGATAAATTTTAATTTAAAAATATTGGAGGTAAAAACAATTATTTTTATCAGTAAAACTAAGTTTAAAAGTTTTATATAAAATGGAAAATTTAATAAACCCATTTTTTTATGATTAAATTTGATAAATTCATTTTTATTGAATAAAATGAGGATTTAAATAATTTATTTTTTGATGATTTAAAAGAAATAACTTATCTGAAATAAAAATAGATTTTTCTTATCAAAATGAATTTTTTAAAAAGTGGAAATGATTAACCTTTCTTCATTATAAAAATTCTAATACTCTGACATAATTTTTCGAATTAAATAAACATACAAGTAAAAGTAATTAAACTATTTAAAAATTGTTTCAAATAATGATTATTTCAATATAAAAATAAATTCAAATGAATAAATTTGAAAATAAATTAAAATATTTAGTAATTAAACGATTATATAAAATTTTTATTCAATTAAAATAGTTAATTAAAAATGATTAAAAAAGAATTAGAGCTTTTATTTGAAAATGAAATAAAGAAAGTTAATTTCCCTTCTGATTTCAATAATTTAAAAAAAGAAATATTAAATAATTTTCATCAATTAAAATTGAAAAAATATGAAATTATTTATGAAAATAATTATAATATAAATGAAATATTATCTGAAAATGAATATCAAAAATTTGTAAAAGAAAATATTTTTATAATTAAAATAATTGAAAAGATTGATGAAATAAATTCTGATGGTATAAGTACAGAGGAAGAAAATAATAATAATAATAATCATTTAATTCAATTTATTTCTTCAAGTGACGAATTAAACTCAACTTCTTGTAATGTCGAAAATAAATCTGAATTATTAAAAGAGAATGACAATTTAAAACAAAAAATAAAAGAGTTAGAAAACAAAAATAAACAATTGGAAAATGAAAATATATCATTAAAAACGAAAATAAATGAATATCAAATCTTAATTCAAAAATTAAAATCAATGAATGATAATAATGAAGAAAAAATATCAAATGATTTACAAAGTTTTTTAGAAAAAGAAATTTCTGATTTTCAAACTCATTTAATGAATAATACAATTTCATTTTTTAAAACTATGATAAACAATCAAAAAAGTGAATTTAATCTCTATTTAAATCAAGAAGAAATATTTAATACATTGAATTGTAATTTATGTCAGAATGATTTTTCTAAAATTTTATATAAATGTGAAAAATGTGAAAAATTCTATTTATGTGAAGAATGTTATAAAAAAGGATTAGAGAATCATAACCATAAATCTTTTAAACAAATTGATTATAATAATCAAATAAAAAATAATGAAGAAAAAGACTATCAAAATAATAATGAAAAATTAGATAATACAGAATATTCTTATTGTTTGGAAAATAATGATAAAATTGAAAAAAATATATATTCAAAAACTATAAAAATTGGTATTAATTTAAAAATAAAAAATAATGGAGATAATGACTTTAAAGGAAATGTTAGACTTCAATGTAATAAAAAGTCTAATATTAAATGTAATCCTATTAATCTTCAACCTTTGAAAAAAAACGAAAGTCAAAATTGTATTATAGAATTCGAAGGATTAAATCAATTCAAAATTGGTGTTTATTATTGTTATTTAAATCTTATTATTGGAAATAAAATAATTGGAAAAGAAATAACAATACAATTAAATATTATAAATGATGCAATTACAAGATTTAGACAGAATTATAACTTAAATAAAGAAGTTTTTAGTAATAAAACAATATGGGAAATTTTAGTGAAACATAATTTTAATTTTCAAGAATCTTTTGACTCTTTATAAATATATATTATTTTTATTATATTTATATAAACTAAAATTTAAAATATAACTACATTATCATTCTAAAAATAAATATTTTATTTTAATTTAAATTTATATATTAAAAATGATGTTTTCAAATGTTTATTCGAAAAAAGAAAAAGAAATAAAAAACGATAATTCTCAAACGTTAAGTAATGATAATACCAATGATACTCAAATTAACATTGAAAGTTCTACAGAAAAAAAGAAGTCAATTCATAAAAATAATATTAAATGTTTAAAAAAATGTACTTTATATAAACTAAATTTAACAATTAAACAAGATAAAACAATTGTAGGATACTTATTTAATAATAATAATACTTATTTTTTCCAAAATATTTCAAGTAATCAATTACTTTCTTTATTAAAATTAAAAGAAGAAACCGAAGGTTTTAATGTTAATAAATTAAATTTAGAAAAATTAAATTCAAATAATAATGACAATGAAAAATATTTAGAGCAAAAATTATCATTCCCTATTCAAAATAATAATCAAATAAAAAATGAAATTTCAATTTGGGATGATCCTTCTGTTTCTTTAGTTTCTAACGGAAATGAAAATACTTCTTGTTTATTAATTGAAATAAATTTGGATAATTATAAAGAACAAAATAAATATTTTAAAGAAATAAATAAATCTTTTATTGATAGGGAAATTAATTGCTCTTTAAATGGTATTGTTCATGAAAGAGAATTATTAAAAAATGATATTTCTTTTTCAATTGATTCAAAAAATTTAATTAAATCTATTGAATATAGGATAGAAGATTATAAAAAAGATTATTTAAAATTCCGTGAAAATAAAAATAAAAAATTATTTAGATATAGAAATACTTTTTTTACACCCTTAATAAAGAATTCAAATATTGGAATTTTATTTTCAACAAATAATAAAAAGGATTTAAATAATTTAGAAAAATTACAAATAAATTTTAATTCAATAATAGGGAAAAAATTTATATTATTAAAATTATTTATTTCAATTAATATTCCTAATTTTTTGGCAAATCAAATAAAAATATCAGATGATATTATTAGTTATAGTAATATATCCCAATCTTCAAAAGGTATTCAAGCATTAAGTATATATAGTGAAACTGATTTTTTAAATACATTTAATTATTTAAATCATCAATTAAATGCTTCTCCTAATATTTCTTTTACAAATTTATCTTATAGTAATGAAGAAGTAAAAGATATTCCTTTTTTCAATATTAGTTTTAATCACCAAAATTCTTTTAACAATTATAAAAACAAATATAAAGTTAATAAATTAAGAAAATCTGAAATTTCTTCTAATAATAATTATAATAATTCAATTATCAATCATTTTTCTTTTTCACAAAATTACAATTCTTCAAAAGATAATTCTATAAACTATATGGATATTAAAAATGACAAAAATCAAAATTTTGAAGATAATATTAAATTTAAACCTATTATCATTAATAAAGAAGATAAATTTGTTCATGAAATATATAAAAAATTTAAATCAAAATCAAATTATCTTTCAAATTTTTTGGTGTTTAAAAAAATAATAAAAATAATTTTTTCAAATAAAAAAAAAATAGATAATTTAACATTATTTCAATTTTTCAAAAGTTTTGAAAGAATAAGTTCATTTGGATTAAAAATACCATTTATACAAGAATCAGGAAATTTTTCTGAAATAACTTTTTCACTTTCTTTATCTTCATTAGTATTATATATTAAAAATAATGAATTATATGAAATAATATCAAATAAATTAAATGGTTTAAAAATAAATCAAAGTCTCAATGAAGATACTTTTTCAAATAATTATTTAAATTCAAATGAATATATTTTCGATAATAAGGTTAAAACCTCATTGATTGGACAATATATTTTATTTGAATTTAATGAAAATAAACCTCCTTTTATGAGAAAATCTTTTTATGAACAAATTAATAATATATTACAATCTAATTTAAAAAATATAAAATTGAATGATATTGAAATTGAAAGAAGTTATTTTTGTATTTCTTGGAATCCAATAAATACTTTTCAGAATCAAACATCATTTTTAACATATTATTTATTTAATTCTAAATTAATTGGAATATTACCTATCAAATTTGAATATAATAAATGGTTAACTAAAATTGGTTATGATGATAAAGAAATTTTGTCAAAAAGAGGAATAGAATTATTTGATAGTATTAGTAAAGTAGAAAATTATTTGTATAATTATTCTTTTTCTTATTCCTCTGATTATGATTTTTATTTAAAAAATCAAATTTATTTAAAAAAATAGAGTATAAAATAATATATATAATAATTATTATTTAATGTCATTTAATTTTTTTTGTTGAAGGAAATTATAAGGATATAAATTTCCAAAGGTATTTTTGCTTTTTATTTAAATAAATAATATATTCAAAAGGGTATTTTTTTAATTTAATTGAATAATTAGAAAAAATAAAAATATTTAAAAATACAAAAATTCATTTTTAAAGATAATCAAAAAAAAGATATAGGTTATTGTTTTTCATTTAATATTTTCACATTATTAAATGTATAAATAAAATAATCCAATGTTTAAATAAATTATATCTTTTAAATGAAATAAAATTATTGATTCAAAATTATTTAATAAATTTATTTTTATTTTAATTTATTCTATTATCTTTTTGTTATTTTAATTAAAATTGAATTTAAATAATTATTATATAATATTTTAATGATCATCATATTGAAAAAGAGATTCAATTTATACAAAGTTACCATATTAATTTTTCATTATATACTAATTTGTCAAATTGCAAAGAATAAATAAAAAATTATCTCAAAACTAATCCATATAACAGAAAATAATCAAAAAATTTTTCAATTACTTATTCTTTTTCATATTTTCTATTTCTAATTATTTTTTCAATTTTTCCTAAATATATCAAAAAAATAACTAGAATAAAAAAAGGAATATATAATTTCTTTATCATCACTAATAATTCAGTTAAACTATAAATTAATGTTTGAACTATCTCCTATTTCTTAAGAAATAAATGATTGCATTAGAAACGTTGGTCGATTTTCTAATAATGATATTAATTAACCATATGGTACACGATGATTCTGTTAAAATTGCTTAGATTAATAAATTTTTTCTTTCATATATTTCACTTAATATAAAGAAATTAATTACAGAAAAAGAAGATAATTTTATTCCTATAATGATAAAGATATTCCTCTTTCTTTTTTGAGAATAGGTTAAAACAGTGACAAAAGGAAAAATCCTTTTTATATGAAAAAAGTTATTATTAACATTTTTCTTGAAATTAAGGTTGACATAATTTTTTTGTTTTTTTTTTTATTTTTACATTATTTTAAATTTTATTATTAAAGTAAATGTGAGTTTTATTTTTAAATAAAAAAATTAAATAATATTATATTTGTCTTAAGGGATTATTTCCCTTCGTCTATATAAAGTTTATTTGCAGAAATAAATTTGCAAATATATTCTGTAAAAGATAAATTTTCATTAGTTTTTAAGGCTTCGTTTAAATAATGATAAGAATCATTTATAATTTTTTTCAATCTCATTATTTTATCTTCTAATCTATTATTATCATTCTCAAAATCTTTTTTCCTATTTAATTCTGCTTCTAAAATTTTTTTAGAAAAATAAAAATCATCTAATAAAACATTAATATCTGTTTTAATTATATATTTATTTTTTATTTTATTATCTGGAATTGTTTCCCCAGTAATAATATTTCTACAATCAACAATAGAAATTTTTTTTTCATAAACAATATTATCATCAAAAAAAATTTGATGTATTTTCCTTTCATAAGGATTAATATAAAAAGGTTTTGAATATTCTTTTAAATTATCATTTTCTAACCAAATTTCATATTCATCAAAAATAGCGAAAGTGTAATAATCATCAATATATATTTTTTCCATTATATAATTATAAATATTAATTCCTCCTTCAATAATAATCACGTTACCATCTTTAATATCATTATTATAAAATTCATATAAATTATTTGGTTTTGGATTCTTAAATCTTTTTTTAGTTCCAATGACAAGAAAAATATCATTTAAATTTTTTGAATAACGATATATAATTCCATATTGGAATCTTCCTATTAAATAATTTTTTGATTTATGTGTTCCATCAAAATATATATTTGGATATAAAGGATGTTTTCCTTTACAAAATTCATTAAATTCACTTGTTATACTTTCTATGTCATCTCCAAATGATCTAAATATTATTGAAAAGTGTCTTTCACTTTTAGTTAATTGTATCATTGAGTTAAAAAATGATTTTAATATTTGAATATAACCATTATTATATAATTCTTTTTGCTTTTTTGAATAATATCCTCTATTCATTTTTTCTAATATATTATCTGGGATTTTTAAACTTTCTATTATTTGATTTATTTGATTTTTTAATAATTCTCCAGGTGAACCTTTGTCAATAAATTTTTCTGCTAATTCTCTTTTTATTTTATTAATATTTAAATTATATTTTATTCTTGTTTGATTATCTTGAATTTCATTTGCAGTTTTTTGAGGATATTGTATTCTTAAATAATCCATATATGAAATTAAACCTTCATTATATTTTTTATTATTCAAATCTTTTTTTATTAATATCCATTCATTTGTATTTTTATCAATTATTCCTAAAGGATATTCACATAATAATGTTAATAAACTAGATTCTAAAGATTGAGATTGATTGGAATCTCCTAACATTATTGTTTTATTTATATCTATATGTAATATTAATTTTGGTAAAATTCGTGTTACCATTTACTATCAAATTCTAAATACTTTTTAATTATTAATTAATCATTTGAAATTTTTTTAAAAGAAATATAAATTAAAATAATAATATTTTTGAATCAAAATAATTGTTTGAAAAATTGTCCTAAATAAATTTTTAATTTTAAATATTATTTTTTTTGTTTTTCAAAGATTTAAAAATATAATATTGCTAATTCATATTAATTTAAAATAATAATTCTTAAAAAATAATTTTTAATTATACTAATTATAAATTACAAAAAAAGAATTAAAGAATGTGATTAAATTATTAAAAAATAAATATTAATATTTAATAATCATATATTTATATGTTTATAACCATAATTTAATTTAATATACAAAAAAGAAAAAAATAAAGTAATCAATTGTTATTTATATTCTCTTCTTCTTCCTTAAGTTTATCTACCATTTTCAACTTTAGTTCTCCAGGTAACAAATTTAACAATTCCAAAGAATTATTTAATTTTTCTTTTAAATCTCTTTCTTGGCTTCTCCAAATAAAAAGATAATAAATAATTAACATTGCTAGAATAATAATAAATGCATAAATATGAAATAACTTTTCTGAATCATGAAAATTATAATAACCTTTATATAATTCTTCAATAATAATAGTAAACCAAGGTCTAATAATATTTCTTAATACATTATTAATTTGTTCAAATCTCGGATAATATAAATACTTATCAGTTTTATTTAAAAGATAATTTTGCCAAAGAAATTTAAACATATCAAAATATCTAAAAGCAACACTTTTACAACCATAAATTTTAGTTTTTGTTAAATTTTCAACATTTCCTTTTCCTCCTTGAATAATATTATTAATATCTCCATTAAGCATTTCATAGAAAAAATCACCATAATTATTATTTAAATAATTTAAGTTATCATAAACAGCAAGAATCATTTCTCCAAAAGCTTCTGTTATTAATTGTATTTTTTCTAATATAACATTTTCTGTATCTGAGCTATTTAATATTTTTATTGATTGATTGTAAAAAAATGATTTTGTAAAATCACATATTGATATTAAATCGAAATGACAAAATTCAGTTGCGTTTAAAACTTTTGAATATCTTGAATATTTATTTAATGAAGTTTTTACTTTTATAAATTTTATTACTAAAAATATTTCAGTTATAATAAATATTGAAATGAAATTTAAATATATTTTTAAAAATTCTTTTTTACTTCGTCCTACTTTTTGATAATGATTTTTATTTTTTAATTTTTGAATTATTATATCATTATCTATTATTTTTAAACTTGCTTCACTTTTTGTTTCTTGTTCTACATCGTCATTTCCTACTATTTTATTTAATAAATTATTTAAAAATACTTCACTTTCAGTTTTTAAAGATTCAAAAATTTTTTTTTTAATAGTAAAAAATAATTCCAAAGGTTTTTCTTTTTCAAGTATCACAGACTTTAAAAATTTTACAAGTAAAATACCATTAATTAAAACAACAACAAAAGATAGAGCTAAAGAGGCATAAAAAGAAGTAGGCATTTTTTTAAAAGAATAAACAGCTTCAAAAATTTTTTGAGTAATAACATTCCAATAAATAGTATAATCATTTAATAAATTTACCATTAAATCATAAGTATTTTTATTAGTCATAGAAATTTGATTAGTATTATCTCTAATAATACTAACAAAAAAAAGATCAGTGCCTAACCTTCCCATTGCAGAACTTAATGATAAAAATTCAACATGTTCTTCACCATTACTAATAGTATTAAGATATAATAAAAGACTATCCATATAATTACTTAAACCTTTAATATATTTAATTTTTGAAGAACTTGTAATATAACTATAACTTGTTGATATTATACCTTGATAAATTGATAATTCAGTCATTAAATTATGAATATAATCTAAATCTGAATTAAATGAATAATTTTTATGAGGATATTCAGGATCTTTTAATAATATAACTTCTGTTAAAAAATATTTTGAATATGCTATTCCATCTATTACATCATAACTATTTTGTCCAATTTTTAATGAATCTACTATTTTATTTAAATATGTTATTGTTTGGATAAATTCAAATACTATTAATATTATCATTATTATAAACATAAATATTGATAAAAATTGTATTCTTTTTATACTTTTATTTCCTACATATTGATTTAAATATGTATTCGGATCAACTGATATTTCTTCTTCTTTTACTTTTTCTTTTTTTTCTGGAGTTGAATTATCAATTTTATTTGAATTTTCATCTTCAGATAAAGCAATATTATTATTTAATTCATCATTGTCATTATTATTAGATTGAGCAACAACTTTTTTATTATATTGTTTTTTCTTTTTTAATTTTTTATCAACTTTATTTTTAAATTCCATTAAATTAATTTTAATAAGAGGTTCAGCAGACATTCCAGTAGGATATCTTTCTTTGTTAGGTCTATGTTTTTCCAAAGAAATACTTTTTCCATAAAAAGTTAAAGAAAAAATGTAATCTTGAATTTCTAAACTATTTCTAGTTTGTAATTTATTAACAGAATCTTTTGTAATTTCTTTTAAAGGTTCTTCTTCTTCAGAAATAGAATCATCTTTTCTTTTATTTTTTTTACTTTTTTTTCTATTTATATTTAAACCTTCATCAGTCATTCCTGTTCCAGAAGGAAATATAAAAGATTGAGTAATTGGATTTACTTTTCCTTCAAAATTATTTATTGTTTTTAATTCATCATTAATTGTTCCTTCTTTTTCAAACACTAATTTTGTTCTTATATAATGCAAATTATATAAATCATACATTACATTAAATTCATCTTTTAATTTTAATTCTTGATTTTGAATATATTCTTTATCATTTCTATCTCCTTTTATTTCAATAAATCTAAATAAATATGCAAGTACTACATCTTCACTATATCTTATTTTTGATATAACTAAATTAAATTTTTTTCTTTTAGATTCTGATACTACTTTTTCAATGTCTATTTCTCCTATATTCTTCACATTATCATCTTTAGGATAAATAAAATAAGGATAAACCCAAAAAACTGGTTTTGCTTCATCTTCATAATCATCTACTCTATCATTAAAATTAATTGCATTAAAACTTTCATTTCTTATTAATATATTTAAATCTATTATATGTTTTTTAATTAAATCTTGTGTTAAACCTAAATTTAATGCTGAAGATGATATACTTTCAATTGTAAAATCATTTTTTGCTAAAATATAAAAAGGATAATTTGATTTTAAATCTCTTGGTTCAAATTTTACTTTTATTAAAAATGAATTTCCAAAATCATCTTCTGAATATAATGTATGTCTAATTAAGCAAATTCTAATAAAACCATTTTTTTCTTTTGGGCAAATAATTTTATTTTGTTTTTTATCTAAATTATATATTCCATCTCTAGCTAAAAAATTTTGAGCATTTTTTAATCTCTTAGAAAGCATTTTAGCGTGAGCATTTTCTTCATGAAATATTGATGGCATAATAGTTTCTACTTTTTTACCAATTAAATTAAATTTTTGATATCCAATAAAATGAACAAAAGAATTTGAACATTGAATTATATCACATTCACCTTTATTATTCGTTCTTGCAAAACATATTATATCAGGATTTTCTAAAATTGTATCTAAGTTTTCTACACTTATTTTTTGATTATCATATTTTTTATAATTTAAATGACTTTCTTCTTCAATTTTCCTTAAAACTTCTTCAGAAGCATGTTTATTTCTTAATATTTTTTTTAGAAAAAAAGCATATAATTGCGCTATTGATTGTGTATTTGGTTCAATTTTTGTGTTTTTTAAATCTTTATCCCATAAATTTTGAATATCTTTTAATAAAGAATTTAATTTTTTACCAAGAATAAATATTTTAGCTAAATTCATTGATAAATTTGTTCCTAAATTTCCCCAAAAATCATTAAATAATTTTGTAGTTTCTTCAATTAAATTTTTTAATTTTTTAAACTTCATATTTAATTCACCATCAGAAATTTCTGTTTCTTCTTCATGATTATTTGAATGAGAAACATACATTGAATTCATAGTTTCTTTTATAGTATAAAATATATATTCTTCAGTAATAGATTTATCACTTTCTTCAATTTGACTAATTAACATTTTAGCATTATTCACATTAAATTTTAGAGATAAATTAAATTTAACATATTCAATTTTTATTCTATGAGAAGTTGGATAATACCTTAATCCAGTTGAAAAATTGTTATTAATAAAATTTAATAAACACATTCTTTGAATATTTTCATTTGATGTTGTAATATATGTTTTAAGAGGACAATCTTCATCAATACAATTTTCTTCATGTAATGATATGTAACCTTTAAGTAAAATATCACTCATTCCATTTAATGAATTTGTTTTTTGAGATTGAATTTTATCTCTTGCTAATCTTATGAAAAAAAATAATTTTTGTAAATATTCATTTGCATCTTTTGCTGAAGGAGAGTAACCAATATATTTATTTGAATCAAAATAATTCTTTAATATTATACTTAATAAAATTACTAAAGGATAACCAAATAGAAGGAAATAAATAAATTTATTTGATTTACTTATATATGCTAAAAATATCATTAAATAAGCCCATGAAATAGAACAATTTCTTATACAAAGTAATAATTCTAATTGATGTGAATTATATGTTATTTCTTCAAAATTTTCTTTTAATAATTTAAAATAACCTAATAATCCTACACATATTATCATCCAATCACTTGCATTTACAATGTAAAGCACTAATATTATTATTTTTAAAAATATATAAATTATTTCTGAAGAATTATTTATTTTTACAATTTCTTTTTCTTTTTCAATAGGAGAGAAATTAAATAATTCATTAGTAATTAATACAATGAAAAATAAAATAAAAAATAAAATGGTAATAGATAAATATAATATATGAATTGATTTAAAACATTCTATTCCATCACTAGTAATTTCTACTTTTTTATTTTCACATTTAACCATTAATAATAAAGTTTCTAAAATAGGATTTAAAAGTACTCCATTCATTGCATTGAAGCAATAACTTCCTAAAATAACATTAAATCTAAAAAAGGTAAATTTCATATTATTAATTTGTATACTTAATAAAATTGAAATTATAAAAGAAAATAATATTATAACCAAAGCAATCCAAACAATTAAATAAACATTAAATTTAACTAATCTAAATAATTGAGATAATCTTGGTCCTGTAATTATTTTTTTTAAAAAATCACCTGTTTTTTCATTTTTTATTTTCCATAAAGAATATAATGGTTCTGAAAAAACAAAAGAAATTTGTTGTAATGTTTCAATAACAATAAATATACTTGTTACTACTTCATTTATTTCATTTTTTTTATTAATTTGATAATAAAAATAAAATAATCTGTTTTTGATTGGAACATTTTCATTATTTGATATTTCATCTTCATCTGTCATTAATCTTAAATCATCTTCCATTGTGCTTTTTAATTATTTATTAATTCATTTTTAATTGTTGCTTATTTCTTAATTTTTTATTTATATTTATATAAAAAATAAATTAAATTTAAGTTTTATCAAAATTTAAAATTTATTTTTTAAATAAATTTAAATTGTTTACATTAATTGGAAGTGAAATTATGATGACTGTATATAATTCTTTTATTTAAACCTTATTGTTCAATAATAAAAATAAATATTTGAATGTGAAAAATAAGTATTTAGTCTTCTTCCTTTTTTTTAGAGAAAAGTAATATTATTTGAAAATATGAATCAAATAATCAAATTAATGTTATTAATAATTATATCAAATTATGAGAGAAAAAAAAATTATATGTAAAAAAAAATATTCGATGAAAGTTCAATTAAATAATATTTTATATAAATAAAGTTTGAGCAAATGAAAAAATAGGAAAAAAATATAAATAAAATTTAAATAGTTATTTTAAAAATTTTTAATCATATAATCAGCAAAAATTATATTTAAAATTATTTCCAAATAACTTTTTGGGGATTGGGGATTGGGGATTGGGGA
>JAJJLU010000630.1:0-26188 GCA_023807065.1 Isotricha intestinalis | reverse complement strand
CCAATCCCCAATCCCCATTATTTGATCTATTTTTTATTGTTTCTTTTACATTATCAAAATCAATAATTTTAATTATTTATTATAAAATATAATAAAATTATTTTTTGAATTATATATTTAAATTTAATTAAATAAAAAAATGGATGTGTTTGTATCTCATTAAATGCTTTCTTTTAGTTTCCATATATCTTGAATTTGGTTAGAAATATTTACTTGAGCATCAATAATTTTGTTGTTTAATTCTATCAATTTTTTCAAAATAGGCAAAATATATTTTTTATATTTACTTTCAGGAATGTTTCTTTTTTCAGAATATTCTTTAATAAATTGATTTTGAAAAATTCCTATAAAATTATTATCTCTTTTTTTAATCATTTCTTCTAAAATCTTATAATCCCTTTCAGCTATATCATTATAATAATCATTATCATTTTTTTTCATTATAAAGTATAAAATAATAAAAATAATAAATACAGTAACAACCAAACTTAGAATCATATTCGGGGAAATTAATCTTAAAGCATTTAAAATTTCTTCTTTTTGTTCTTTTTTTGACAAATTATAAACAAATATCATAATAATTCCACTGAGAATTACTATAAATCCGAACTTTTTTATTATTTTTTTATATTTATGATTATATGTAATAAATTTCATATTTTCGATTTCTGGCATATTAAAATGAGAAACACCAGGTTCTATAATTTCCACTATAATTTGCTTGGAATGTGAAATTAAATTTGATGAATTATTTATTTGGTTATTTGATAAATTATTATTTCCTTTTAATAATGAGCTTTGTTCATTAAAAGAATTCATTAAATTTATTTTTTTATTATTATAATTATCTTTAGGAAAAGGAAATTTTGATGTATTTATTTCATTATAATTTATAAAAGTGTTATTATTATTATTTAAATTAAAATTATTATTATTATAATTACCGCCTTTATTATATAAATGTTCATTTTTTTTATTTGTGCTAAAAATTTCTTTACTTTTTTGTTTATAATAATCTAAATTTTTCTCTATTTTTCTGTTGAATTCATTTATATCTAAGTTTCTTTTTTGAAATTCATTTTGATTGGTATTATTTACATTTCTAGGAATTTTTTTGAATTTTCTTATACCATGGGGAATATTATTGTCATATTTATTATCATTATAATTATTGTTATTTAATTCAAAGTCTCTTCTATTTCTTCTGTTATTGAAAGAAAAATTATCTAACTCTTCATTTCTAAAATTATTATTAGAAGATTGGAATTGATTTTGATTTTGAAAATTTGAAAAAGATATATTAGTCGCTTCATAGTTATTTTTATTATTAACATTATCATAATTTTTCATATATAGTTTTCTCATTTCATCATTGAGCTTTAGATTATCAGAAAATTGTTTTTGATTCATGAAAATTAAAAAACAGATAAACTTTTAATTGAATAATATTTAATAAATAAATTATCACTTAAATAAAATAAATGTAAAACAAAAATTTAAACTTTATGATAAATAAATAATAAATACATACCTAACATACAAAAGCACAAAAAAATAAAATATCCTAATTTTTAAAATAATAATTATTTAAAATTTCTTCTAACTTTGGTTTTTTTAATGGTTTAGGAACTTCTTCAACAATACATTTAAATTCTTTTAAACTATTAATTAAATTATCTTCAATATGTGCAGACACAATAATAATTTTTAAATCATCGTTAATGATTTTATTATTAATTAATTCTTGAATTTTTTTAGTTGCTTCTAAACCATCCATAACAGGCATCATCATATCTAAAAATAATAATTTATAATATTTATTTCCACAATTACATTTAATTTTATTTAAAATTGCATCTATACATTCTTTACCATTTGTACTTGTATCTGCATTAACATTAAATTTTTTTAACATATTCTTTATTGTTGATAAATTAAATTCTTCGTCATCGCATAATAATACATCATTACATTCTTCACATTCTTTTTTTTTATTAGTTATTTTATTGTTATTTGTATTGTATGAATTTTCATTATAAAGAGAATTTTTCTTTTTCATTTTTATATCTTCTGTTTTTGATTTTACTGTTTGAATAATATTTTTATTTCCTTCTTTTTCATTTTTATTATAAGTTCTTAACTTTTTTTTACTTGAATTATTACTTTCAATATTTTTAATAAATTTTTTTTGTAAATCATTGTTATCACTTTTGTTAGTATGTTTTTTAATTAAAAAAGTGCTATTATTTTTTTTTAAATATTTTTTAAGAGATTGATTACTGTTCAATTGTTTAAATGAGGTATTATTTTTTTTTTTTGAATCAAATGAATTTTCTGAATCATTTTTAGTATATTGTTGATTATGCAAATGATAATTTACACTATCCATATAATTTTTTAATCTATTTTTATCTTCTTCTTCATTTACATATTCAGACATTGAAATACTTCCTGATATAAAAGAATCACTTAATTTACTATTTGTTATTTCTCTTATAAAAGGATTTTGGTCTTTTGTCATTTTAATAAAAGGATCATTTTCTAATTTAAAAATATCATTATTTTGATTTCCTTTTTTATTGCTTCCGTTATTATCAATATTTGAATTAATAGTTGAAAGAAACCAATTACTATATTGATTATGATTTAAATTTTCATTAGGAACTGAAATTGTAAGATGGTAATTATAATTTATATTATTATGTTGAATTGTTGTTAAAGAAGTTTGAAAAGGAGAAGTTATTTCATTTATATTTAAATGATTTTCTGGAACCATTGAATGCCAATTATTATGAAATCTAATTGATCTATTTATTCCATTTAATGTTATTAATTTTTGAGATGGAGTAAATTCTTTTATCTCATCTTCTTCTTCTAATTCTTCTTCATAAGAAAATGTTAAAATTAAACTTAATATTAAATTTTCATCATCATTATAAAATTTTAATTTTAATTTTAACATATTGCTAAGTCTTAATAATAATTCTTTCGTTATTTCTATAGTTTGAACACTGTTTGTAAAATCAAATTGTTTTTTAAAATTTAAATCAATATCTGTTAAAATTTTACTTTTTGATTTTTCTTTTGTTACTATTTTTTTGATAAAATTTATTTTTATTTTATTATCATTTAATAAGTTATGACTTACTATAAATCCATTTTTTTTAGGTAATATATGATATAAATAAACAAATATTCCTTTAAAAAAATTATTAATATGTTTACTGTCAGAAGATATATATTTATCTTTTAAAAAAGAAAAATTTTTCTCATATCCAATATCTTTATATTTAAATAAATCTTTATATTTATTCACATGTTTTGAAAATAAATATTCTAAATTAATTTTTGAAGATGAAATTGCTTCTATATTATTAGTTATTTCAAAAATGACTCTAAAGTACCATATAAAATTTTTAATAAACATTTTAATTAAAATAACTAATAAATTAATTTGTTTAAATTTCATTTCAATTTCTTCAAAAAAAAAGTTATTTTTTTCAACCCCATAATTTTCAAAATTATTATCATCTGAAATATTCATTAAAGCATTTAATGGATTATTTAATTCATGATACAATGTTACTAGATATTGATATTTTAAACTTTTAACTAAATTTCCTTGAAGATCTTTTCTTTCATCATTGTAATTATCTATCGATAAGTAAATATGATTATTTAAAAATTTAACTTTGACATAAACCATTGAAAGTGATGAAATAAATGTTCCACAATGTTCTTTTGTTAAATGATTAGAAAAAATAAAATTATACAAATTTAAATCTTGTAAAGTATTATTTTCCCATTTTTTAAATTTTTTCATTTGATTTTTTAATTTAATAAAAGCTGAATCTTGATAAAGTTCAAATATTTCACATGCATATGAATTTATTTCTTTAATTATAATTTCTTTTTCTTCTTTTTCAATTATTATTAATCCAATTGGGAAATTATTATATGCATCATTTAACTTATTTTCATAAAGTAAATAATCTAAAGTTTTACCACTTTTTTGCATTATTCTCAACATTTAAATTTATAAATTATTCTTATTAAGATTTTCTTTTTTTATTGTTTTTTAAATAATAGATTAATAAGGTAGTTTAAAATATTATGAGTTAAAATTATTGTAGTAATGAAATTTCATTTTTTAAATAATAGCATTAAATATAATATATTTAAAATAAAAGTTAAATTACATAAGACTTAATTAATGAAAAAAATTTATTTTTTAGATTTCATTTAAAAAAACAAAATACATAATAAGAATTTATTATATATTTCAAACATTGAATTGGAGTGAAAATAAAAAAATAACAACTAATTGAATTAAAATAATAATTGTAGAAGATGAATTTTTATAATAATTAATCGACAAATTATTTAACTTTTTTAATTATTTAGATAATCTACATTTTAACTCATTTGATTTAAATTATAATTTTTATGGATAGAAAACAAATATATTATTTTATTAAATAAATAAATCATATTTTTTATTTTTCTTTTTCTTAAAAAAAATTATTGTTTTTATATATACAAATCCTTGAATATTTAAAAAATAAATCAAAATAATATTTATATATTAAAAAAATTCAAATATAAATAAATAAAAATTGGATTTATATTATAATTAATTTAAAAGTTTATAAAATAAAATATGTTTGGTTCTCAAAAGGAATATGAATTATATTCTGGTCTTCTCCTTAAATCAACCTTTGAAGGAAATAAACAATTCAATGATTTCAACAATAAATGATGAGACATCGGTAAATTCAAAGAGTTCATTATTAAATGTAAGTAATTCAAACAATGAAATTTTAAATCAATATTTCCAAATTGATAATAAAAATATAAATAATCCAATAAATCAAATAAAAAAAGATTTGAATTTTGAAGAAAAATTTTTAAAAAATTTATTTTTAAAAGGGCAATTAATAGTAAGTAAAATAGAAGTTATAATTCCAAAATTAAAAGGTCGATTTTTGAATTTAATGAATGGAAAAAAATCAAATTATTTAATGAGTGAATTAATTAAAAATGCATCTAAAAAGCAAAAATTAATTATTTTAAGAGAAATTTATAATCAAATTGATAATTTAGCAATTAATGAATATGGTTCACATCCTTTACAAACTTTAATTGAAAAAGCATCTTCAAAAGATGAAATAACAATGATAGTCAATGCTATTTCTTCAAAAAATAAATTAATAAAAATTGCAAAAAATAATATTGGGACTTACGTCATTCAAAAAATAATTTCTTATTTCAATGAAAATTATAGAACAAAGATAAATAAAATTATTTTCAAACATTTTGTTGATTTATGTTATAATATGAATGGAGTTTTTGTAATCAAAAAATTTATAAATAATTGTGAAAATGAACAAATCTTATTATCTTTGTTATCATTATTTATAAAAAACTATTTAAATATATCTGAAAATCAATTTGGAAATTTTGCAATTCAGGTTTTTATTGATAAAATTTCAAAAAAAGAAAAATACTTTTCTATCCTTCAACAAACAATTACATTTAATTTTATAAGATTAAGTATAAATAAATTTGGTAGTCGAGTAATAGAGTGTTTTATTGATAAAATAAATAATAGAAATAAACTTCAATTATTTCATTATTTATTAGAATCAGGATATCATAATCAAATAATATCTAACAAATATGGTAAATATGTTATTTATAAATTACTTAATCAATATGAAGGAATAAATAATACAAATATGATAGATTGCTTCTAATATGAATAGAACTATAAATAAATATAAAGAATATAGATTTTAAAGGTGAGTGTAAATTATATTTTTATTTGATAAGGATATTTTTCTTTTATTTACATTAAAATTTATAAATTTGAGTTGAATATATTACTATAATATAATGAGAAAAAAGAATAATTTAATTATGATTGGAATAGTATTTTTAAATAAATGTGGTTGAATATATTATTTTATGAAATAATAATTCATATAATTTATATAAATTTAAATAAAAAATTATTTTTTTATATATTCAAATCTAAAAATGTCAAACAATTTAGCAGGAATGTGTACATTATTTTCAACATTATTAGCTCACATAGTAAAATAAAAAAAAAAATAACCAAAAATTTATATAGTTAGGAGGGTCAATGTATACTTGGCCAAATATCAATGGTTTATTAACCTCTTATTTAAAAAATCATGATTCACCAGATATGAAATTAGTAGATGGATTATTTTTAATGCCTTTAATAAGTATGTCAACTTCAATAATGGGAACAATTGGGCCAGTATTAGAACAAAAATTTAAAATTAAATTTGTAACAATATTAGGAATGTCATGTCAAATGTTAGGATTATATATTATATCTCATACAACCAAAATAATTAATATATATATTGGAATTTTCCTTTTTGGAACATGTTCTGGATTAAGTTTAATGCCTTTATTAAAAAATTTATGGGCATATTATCCAAGTAAAAAAGGTTTATTAACTGGAATTTGTTTTTTTGGTTTTGGATTAAGTCCTTTAATATATAATTCTCTTGCTACAAATATAATAAATCCTACTTTTGAAAAAGCTGATCCAATTACAGGTCTTTTTAAAAAAGAAATTGCTGAAAGAGTAAAAGATTATTTAAATGTATTAAATTTATTTGTTGATGTTTGTTGTATTTTAGTTATTATTTTTGTATATGAATATAAAGAAGTAAAAAAAGAAAAAGAAACAGGAATGACTGAGCAAAAAAATGAAGAAGATGATGAAACGGCAATTAAAAATCCAATTCAACAAGTTTATTCCTCAATACAAGTTTATCAATTAATTATTATGAATATATGTACCTTTGTTTTCTGTTATACAGTTGCTAATACTAATAGAACTTTTGGCCAATTAAACCAAATTGATGAAAGTTTATTAGGTAATTTAGCTAATATTTATGCTATTGTCAGTGGATGTTCAAGGTTAATTTGGGGTATTTTATTTGATAAATTTGGATTTAAAAAATTATATCTTTTATTAGTTTTAGTTGAAATAATTGACTCAGCTACAATTTATTTTTCAGTTTCTAAACCTTTATTATATTGTTTCCAAGTTTGCTTAGGTGCTTTTATTTTAGCAGGAAATGTTTCTTTGATTATACCCATTTATCCAAAAGTTTTTGGATTAAAATATTCAACTATTATTTATGGTATTGCTACATTTTTTTTAAGTTTTGGAAGTATGATTAGTCCTACTTTAACTAAAATACTGGTTAAAGAAAAAAGTGATTATAAATATTTATTTTGGGCTAGCACTTGTTTTTCTATTGTTAGTTTTATTAGTTGTTTAACTTTTAAAGAGGAAAAGTTTAGGTATAAGAAAGAAAGAAGCGAAAAAGAACAAGAATTACTCGAAAATTAAAATATTAATTTAATTTAAAAAAAATTTTAGAATTTAAGATTAGGATTTTTATTTTTATTTTTTTTTAATTTAATTTACATTTTCAGTTATTTATTTTATAAAAAAATGACAAAAGAAATCACAATTTTTATGTTTGAATACAATTTTAAATTTATTTGGAAAACACAATTTTAAATGTAGTTATAACCTTGCAAAAAAAAAGAGAAAGATATATTTATAATAATTATTATGAAAACTACGAAACATAAAACCAATATAAATCACAAATAAATTGGTTATATATTTAAATGAAAGAAAATCAGCTTAAAAAATTCAAAGAAATATTCTGTGTTTAAAAAAAAGTGAAAATAAAAGTTTAAGATCAAATTCAATAAAAGTAAAAAATGAAGAAAATAATATAATAAAAAAAGAAGAAGATACTATAATAAAAGCATGTATAAATTAAAAATATAATACTAATAATAATCATAAAACAAATAATATTATTAATTTTAATTACAATTAAAATAATAAAAAAATATTTCTTTATCATGGAGTGTCTATTGTTATTCCATAAAAAAACTTTATTTCCTTTAAAGATAATGAATTAGTTTTTTCTGTTTTATTTAAAAAAAGATTATTGATAAAAAAGCAATTTCTTGCTCAAATAAATTTTGAGTAATAATAATAAAATTTGCATATTATCATTCAAAAGAATCATTTATTGGATTAGATAAATCTTTATTTTCAATTAATAATAATTAAATTGTAAGAATTGAAGAAATAATTTTATTAGATGATCATTTTATTTTTGAACTTTTTAAATTAGATGAGGGCAATTTTCATAACCAAAAAAAACATAAAATATTTTATCAATGTAAATAAAGACAATCAAAAAGAAAATATGTTAGGTTTTAAAACACCTGATAAATAAACGATGTTCAATTCTATTTCTATTTTAAATTTTTTGATGAATTTTTAAAAGATATATATATATATTTCTTAATATAATTTATTTAGAAATATTTTTTTATCTTTTTTTTTTTGAATTATTTTTTTAAGTTTTAATTAAATTTTATTTTATTTAAAAATAAAAAAAGAAATTTTGATTATTTATTTATTATATAAGAGAAAAAAATTAATTAAATTTAAATAAAATAAAGTAAAAAATTATATGATTACTGAAAATTCATTTTTGAACTATGGAATTGAAGATCCAGAAGATAAAGAAAATATAGAAATGAATAATCAAGATATAAAAGTTATAAAACAATATAATAAAACAAATGATTTAAATGAAAATTTAAAAATGGAAATTTCAAGTGAAGAAAATGAAGAAAGTTTAAGTGAAAAAATAAAGAATTTAAATATAACATCAAATCCAATTTCCCAATCAAAAAATAATCCATTTACTTTTACAAAGGAAAATTTAAATGAAAAATATTTTGAGTTAGAAAGTAGAAAAAATTTATTAAAATATGGTGAAAAAATATATTCATTTAATAAAATGTTAGCAGTAAAAAATTCAATTCCAGAATATTTTTTATCTAAACATAAATTAAGTGAAAATGCAAGAATGAAAATGATAGATTGGATGATTGAAGTATTATCATGTTATAATTGTTCTAATGAAACTTTTTTTCTTTCTGTTTCTATAATGGATCAATTTTTATTTAAAACAAATTCAATACTTAAAAATCAAAATATTCATTTAATTGGGATTGCAAGCATGTATATTGCAAATAAATTTGAAGAAATTTATCCTATTCCTTTAAAACATTTTGTAGTTAAAATAGGACATAATAAATTTAAAGATATTATAATTAAAAGTCAAACAATGAGAATTTTAGAAGTTATATCTTTTGAAAATTTAATTATTAGTTCTGTTTATGATTTTATTAAAATTTATTTTTTTGATTTTTATTCAAATAATAAATTAAATTTAATTTGTAATGACTCTTTTATTATTTATCAAAAAATTCAAGAAACAGCAATTTATTTTGGAAAAATTAGTGTACATTATGTTAAATTTTATAATTTAAATGATAAAGAAAAAGCAATTTGTTCTATATGTTGTGCAATCCAATTGTTTTTTGAAAAAAATCCATTTTGTTTAAATCTTGGAAAAAAGAAATTTTATAATGATTGGGAAATTTTTATATTAAATAATAATCATATTAACCATTTTAATCAAAAGAAAAATGATTTATATAATGCTTATTTTGATTATCATAATAATAACTATATTTCTCATAATTTAGATAAATTTTGTCCACTTTCTTATATATAAAATTTGTCAAATTACATTTTTATGTTATTTATTAATGATAAAGATCAATATGTTTTATTGTTTAGATTGTTTTTAATTTTATAAATTATAATATATATAATTTAATATTTAAAGTAGTTTTCTACTACAATTACAATTAAACTTTTTAATAAAATAATTTGTAAAATAAAATGTAAAGTGAATGAAAATAAAAAAATTTACATGAATAATATTAAGTAAAATAAGAAATCAATAAAATAAAATAAAAACATAGAATTTTTTAAAATGTTTTGGAGAAGGAAACAGTTATATTAAAGCAATTGAAACAATTATAATGTAGATTTTAGAATAAATTTATGAAAAAAATATGAAATAATAATTTCTTTTATGAAAAAAATAATGAAGTAATAAATAATTATGAAAATTTAAGGAAAATTAAATTATCGAATACTTCATAAATATGTATTAAAGTTTAATTTAAATTAAAAACATTTCTTTTATTTTATTTTTTTTCAAAACTTGAAAAGTCGAAACAAGAAAGAGAAGTTAAAAGAAAATTTGGTTTATAGTTTGAGTAATATTTTTTTTTTGATTGTTTCTTTGATTTTCCATGATTTTTGAATTTTGTGTTATTCATCTTTTTTTTATTTTATTAATGATTGAAGAACAAAAAATTTTATTGATTTGAGAAAATATTTTTTTCTCTGTTTTTTTAAAATTAAAAAAAATAATATTAATAAAAATAACTTAATTAAAACGTTATTAAAATAAAAATGATAGACAAAGAACAAAAAGAGCAAATGTCTCTTAGATATAAACAAGATTTAGAGAATCAAAGATTAAGATATGAAAATGAGCGTCAACAACGATTAAGAAGAGAAATGGAATCAAATTATAGAGTTCAACAAGATATAAGAGAAGAAGAAGAAGAAAAGTTAAAAAGAAAAAAAGAATTAATGGCAAAACAATATAATGAATATTTAAAAGGACAAGAATATAAACATGAAAAAATGTTAAAGGAAGTACAAGAAAAATTAGAACCTACTTTAGTTTCTCTTCCTTTAAATTCTGATGCAAGATTAAGACAATTTAAAGAAAGAATTGAAAAAATGAGTGAAAAAAATGATATTAATGGGAAATTATATGATGAATTTAAAGCTAAAAATAGAGCTACTTCTCATTATAATATTTTAACAAAAAGATATTCTTTAGATAATAAAGTTGTTAGTAATTATCCTGATGAAAAAAATTTAACTCAACCTCCGAAATTAGCTCATAATACTAATTTAAGTGATATTAATTTTCAAGATAATATTAATGTTTATAAAGATAGTGATAATCTACAATATCAACAACAAGCTAATTTTAATTATATTTCAAATGATCCAAATAATAATGATATTAATTATAAAACTAGAAATAATGTTTATGATAACTATCGTTTTGTTGAAACAACAGGTAGATCATCAAATGATTATAATAATAATAACAATATAAATATTCAAAAAAGTAAAAGTGTAGAAAATATAAATTCAAATATAAATACAAATATAAACTCAAATTTAAATTTAAATTCAAATTTATATCAACAACCAAAATATACAAATAATAGTATTTATGTAGGAGTTCCAGATAAAAAAGGTCAAAGTTTATTATATGAAGGAGGAAGAAGAGAAGGAACAGATGTAACAAATAATGCTTATTTTGATCATTATTATAATATAACATATCCTTCATATAAAGAAATAAATAAACAATATGAAGATTATAATAAAAGTTTAGTTGCTCAAAATCAAGCATTTAAAAATGAAATGGCTTTAAGGAGAAAAGAACAAGAAGAAATAAGAAGATTAGAAAGAGAAAGATTATCAAAAATGCAACAATTACAAAAAATGTATGATGATGATTTAAAAAGACAATATAGACAATATTTAGATCAACAAGTTGTACAACAATTACCAAGAAAATTAATGGATGAAGGTTATACTAAAGAAGCTTTAGCTGAAGGAACTCCTATGTTTCAAAATGAATATTTATATGTCAATGCTCCTGATTATAATTTAATTAATAAATCTAAATTTGTTGAAGTTAATCCTTATAATCCTAAAAAATATGATTTAGGGGAAACTATTTTACAAAATAATACAATTTTAAATCCTGCTTTTAATTATAGATATAATAGATATATTGTTCCTTTGAATAAAGAAATGAGAGAAGGAGAAAATATTTTAAGAAATAGTGCTATGAATTTAATGAATAAATAATAAATATAATAATAAATAATTAGAATTGTGTTATTCACAAATAATTTTTTTTATTTTTTATTTTATTCATTTATTTTATAATATAATTTAACTATTTCTTTTTCTAGAAGTTCAACCAAAGAAATAAATAATACAGAAAAATTATTATTAAAATAAGTAGAATTTATAGATTTATACTAAAAATTTAATGAATTTATTGGAAATTATTTTAGTTTATTTAATTTTGAAAGAATTTCAAATTAATAAATTATAATTTTTATTCTTTTTACAATAATTCATTAAATATAATTATCCATTAACAAAAAATATAAAACTCAAAAATGAAAATTAATATTTAATAATAAATAAATACTTTTTCAAACATTCAAAAAAAATGTCAAATAAAGAATTACTAAATGACCTTTTAAAAAAGCTTTTAAACGAAAAATTATTATATTTAGAGGAAAAAGGGAAAGAAGACATATCATCATTATCATATACAAAAACAGAATTTGATTTATTAGGAAAAAAAATAGAAACTTTGGCAAAATTACGAGAAGAAAAAATAAAAAAGGATAAAATGAAGAAGAAAAAAGAGAAAAAGAAAAAATAGAAAAAATGCAAAAAGATCAAAGAAAAAGTATTATGCCTCAAACATCAAGAAAAACAATAGGATTAAAAATAAGTCCTTCAAAATCAAATAAAAAAGAACCAAAACAAAATTTAAACACTACAACAGATTATGGTAGAAAAACATTAACAAACACTAAATCATTAGGAAATATATTCGGAGGAAGAAAAAGTTTAGGTCCAAATACTGAAAGAATGTCAACTAGACCTAGTATTGGAAGAGACAAATCTAATGGAAGAAAAAGTATAGGTAGTAATTTATTTACTCATAAAAATGAAAATATTGGAAGAAAAAGTATTCAACCTATTCTTAAAAATAGTAATACTACAACTAATTTATTTGGAAAAAAAAATATTAATGTTAATAATAAAGGAAAAGGAAATATAAAGAAAAATACTACTCATTCTAATGCTAATAATAATAATATTAGTGTTAATCATAGTTTGAATAAGAAAGTTTGTTTTAATGATTTAATGGAGAAAGATATTGTAAATAACAATATTATTCCTTATTTAAATGATAATGATAAATTAATTTTTTATTCTATTAATAAAAAATTATATTTAAAAACTTTAATCGAAGCTTTAAATAATATTCAAAATTCATATAAAAAAATATTTGGTCTTTTCATAGGACAAACTTATGAAAGTAAATTAAATATGCTTGAAATGAAATATAAACCTGAGGAATTAAATGCTGCAATTCCTTCTTTTAATTTAGGAAGAGGAACAATAAAAGCTTTAGAATTATTAGATCAAGAATCTTATTTAAAAATATTTCAAAAACCTCCAGAAGAAAATAAATTAAAAGAAATATTAATTGTATATAAAATCTTTTGTCAATTATTAAAAAAAGAGGATTTAGTTAAAATTAAAGATGAAAGAGAATTTTGGGAAAAATTTTCTAAATTTATTATAGATAATAAAAATGAGTCTTTAAGTAAATTTTTTATTGATTCTTCACAAAAATTTTATTTAGATAATAATAATTTAAATAAAGTTAGAAAATTAGCTATTAACCAATTAGATAAAATAAATCCCTCTTATTATGGTAAAATTTGTGGAACTACTGGTTTAGTTGTTTTTTTAATCAAAGAAATGTTAATATATGTTGGAATAATTGAAGATAAAAAAACCTCTCCAGCCAAAATTAAAGAAAATATTCTTTATCAAAAAAATATTATTGATAAATTAAATCAATATTATGAAATAGTGAAAAAAATGGATATTGAAAATGATAAATAGTTTAGTAATTAATTTTAAATTATAAATACCTAAAAAACATAAATTTTCAAAAAATTAAAAAATAATTTATATTAATATAAATAAACTTACTTATTTATAATTAATTAATTAAATGAAAATATAAAATACCAAATTAAAAAAGACTTAATATAATAAAAGTTTTTTTTTAAACATTTATTATTTTTTCCTTTCCTATACATTTTCTGATAAAATAAAAAATGACACAAATTATCTTCAATACAATATCACAAATACTCCAATGTTTAACTTTTTTTTCAGGATTATACCAAATTTCACATATATTACAATATTTCATATCTTTATTTCCTGTAAGAGATTCAATACTAATTTGAGGATAACCTCATTAATTAAAAAAGAATTAAGAAATTGAATAAACCAAAAAAAAATAAGTAAATAAACCAATCAAAATTTCACAATTTGTAATTATATCAATAAACCAAAATATATATGTGAAAATACTAGATGAAATTATTATATTTATCAAATAATAATATATAAAATTTGGTGCTATGAAAATTTTTGGATTTCCATTATCATCTAGCCATAATGTAAATGTATTTCCTAATTTTCCTAAAGTAAATATATTTTTTAATTATTCTTTTAAACGAAATTTTAACATATTTTCTGAATAATATTGATTTTTTACTCTTTTATTTTTTTGACTTATCTCATCTTCTGAATTTGGTATCATGGTATTTATTTATAAATTTTTTCTTTTATTCAACGATAATATTCATTTTCACTTGATGAATGGACTATATTATTAATATATTTTTGCAGTTTTACTTTCTGTCATTTTTTTCAAATAATAATAATAAATAAAAAAATAAAAATATAGAAACATAAGGAGTGTAAATAAAATTAAATTGATATAATAATAATATAAAATAAAAAAATGTCAGCAACATTAACTCAAACAAAAAATATAGTATACCGAAAAAAATCATTAGGAAATGGAGATTTAGAATCAGATATAAAAAAACAAATAAAAAAAGGAAAAAGCAAAGCTTTAGAAAATCAATTAAAAAAAGTGAATCAAACAATGAAACAATTTGAAAAATCTCAAAAAATATTTATACCTCAATCAAATAAAAAAATGCAAAATGAGGCAAATTTATTGAAAAAAAACATAAAAAAAATAAATAAAAACCAAAAAGAACTAAATAAAAAATTAGCTCAAACCCAATTGAATTCAAAAAATCCAAATTATTTTTTTTCAAAAAATAAACATTTACCAAATTCTTTAAGAGAAATAGATGATAATATAGAATTAGGAAAATTACTATTAAAAAATCCAGATAAAATGACAACAGAAGAGAAAATATATATAGCATCATTTAATAATAAAGAATATGAATTATTTATAAATTATTTAAAAATGAAAGATAGAGAATTAAAATGGGTTGGAAATGGTTTAGGTTCAGGGCATTATTTAGAAGGATTTATTTCAATATATAGGAAATATGGACAAAGTGAAAATGAAAGATTTGCTAGTTTAAGAAGATTTTTAAAATTAAGTTATAATAATGAAAAAGGTAAAGAAAAAAATAATAATACTAATACTAACTTTTTCCAAATTGAAAATATGAATTATGGTGATAATGCAACTTTTGATAATTTTAATAATAATGATTATGATAGTTTTGAAGCTCAAAGTCGAGAAATGATGAAACAATTAGATGCTCTGACTAATAAAATAAATGCTAATAAAGAAGAAATTGAAATGCAAAAATTCAAAAATACCAATGAATTAATTCATAATGAATTAGATAGAAAGAGAAATAAAGTTAAAGAAGATTTAGATAATTTAGAAAATATGAGAAATAATCCTGATAAAGAAATAGATGAATTATATCAACAATATATTGCTAAGAATAAAATAGGAAGAAATAAAAATATTGAAGATATTTTATTAGGGAAAAAAATAATAGATTATCTAGATCATACTACTTTAAATTATTTAGATTTTGCAAAAAGATTTGGAGAAAATAAAAATTTAGAAAATTTTAATCAAGATTTAATTGATCTTGATAATGCAAAAAATAAATTAATCCAATTAAATATTTTAGATGAAGAAGAAGCTTCTTCATTATGTAGAATATTAAAAACTTATTCTGGAAAAGAATTAACCGTGGAATTTTTTGCTAAGTTTTTAGAAAATTTATGTAATAAAACAAGAGAAAAAATAGAAGAAGAAAGAAGAAAAAAAGAAGAAGAAGAAAAAAAAAGTAAAGTTCAGAATTTTATTATGGAAAATAATTTCAAAGGAGATAATTTAGAAAATGTTGATTCAGATGATTCTGATTTTAGTTATGATGGTGAAAACATAAAAGTAAAAAATCAATTTGATAGAAATGAAAATTTAAGAAATAAATTAAAAGGAGAATATTTCTTAGAATTTGAAAAAGCAATGAAAAATAAATGTGCTACTATAATAAATAAAAATATTAAGGGTTATTTGAAAAGAAAAGAAGTTAAATGTCAAAGAATTTATTTATATATTTTATCAAAAAGAATATGTAAATTATTTAAAAAAAACTATGAAAGAAAAATGAAAGAAAAAGAAGCAGCAGCTGAGAAAATAACTTATTTATTAAGAAAAAATTATTGGAATAAAAAAGATTTAAAATCAGCTTCTCAATTTTCTTCTAGATGGTTAAAAGATAAAAAATATATAAGTAATGAAAATAAGAAAAATATATCTGCTAGTTTAATTCAACAAAAATGGAAAGAACATAGAAAAATAATGTTAGAAAGAGAAAATCTATTAGATGAACAATTATTAAGAACAAAAATATGTTTTATTTGTAAAGAAAACAAAGTAGAATATTTATGTAAAGATTGTGAAAATAATCATTATTGTAAAGATTGCTTTAGAAAATATCATATGAGGGGAAATAAAAGAAATCATAATTATTTAAGTGTTACTGATTTAATTAATAGAAAAAAAAATAAAACTAGAGCTAAAATTATTGAAGAAAATATTGAAATTAAAAACTATTTAAAAGAAAATGATATTAATTTATATGATGCACTTTCTAATTGGGATTTACAAAATAACAATACTATCACTTATTATCATTTAAAAGATGCTCTTGCTTCTGAAGTTTTTCAAATGGATAAAAAATATCAGAAACTAATTTTAGATTATGCTTTAAAGTTTGTTACTAATCCTTCTGTTGAAAGTAAAAGTAAATATATTATTTCTCTAAAATTTTGTGACGAACTTGTTTAATTATTATTTTTTTTGAAATTAAATAAATAATATTTTTTTTAAAATATTAGTTGTTTGTTATTGAATAAAATTTTATTGATTTATATGTTCTTAAACGATAAAAAAATAGTTTTAAATTTTATTATAATTATTTTTAAGATTTTTAATAAATATAATAACTTTCATCATTTTCCATTATATACCCTTCATCAATTAAATTTCTGATAACTTTTCCAATTTCATCATTCCTAATACTATTTTTAACCAAAATACTATTTAATTCTCCTTTCTTAATATTCCTATTTCCACTTCTTGAAATTTCATTTAAAATATTTTGAGCGATTTCATAAGAATTATTATTTACATAATTATTACTATTATAATTCCTATTATTATTATTATAATTATTATTAATAATATTTCCTTTAGCATTTTTAGCAATTTCTCTTGCATTATAAATTTCATTTTCAAAATTTCCTTTTTTTAATTCATTTAATCTTCCAGATAAATATAACCAAGAATTCATAACTTGTAAACAATGATGGAAAATATCATTATCTTTTAATAATATAATTTTAGCTCCTTGGATATTTTTTTCTTTTTTATAAACTTTCACAGTTCCAAATATTTTAACAACTTTATTTTTTTTCCCATCCCAAATAATATTATTTAAACCATTAGTTTCTTCATTTCCATTAAAAAAAGTAACTTCAATAGTTCCAGTTTGATCCCAAATTAATATTTTAACTTTTGCTTCAAAAACTTTATAATCAATAATATAACCAACAATTATTATATCTCCTAATTGAACATCTCTATATTCTACTGTTTCATCTTCTGTTATTGATGATAAATTTAATATATATGAAGTTATTGGAATTAATCCTCCTCTTTCTATATGAGCATATTTTTTTTGAGGTATATTTGTTTCTTGTTGAGACGAGAAAAATATATTTGATTCCATTTGTTCCGATTTTTATATTATTTTTTGAAGTCAGAGTTTATATTTTTAGATTTAGAAGATAATTTTTAAAAAATTGATTTTTTTAAGGGAAAAAATTAAGGTTTTCAAAGATAAATTTTTAAAAATTTGGTATACTTTTAAATCAATTATTTTAGTAAAATACCTAATCTAAAAATAATAAATAGCTCATTAGATTTTCGAGATATATTTATATTTTGCTATTACCTCATAGAACTTCAAAATTTTAGAGACGAATATTCTTTTTTTTATATTCAAAATATTCTATAATTATATCTTTTAACTTTTCTTTATTGAATTGGGAAAAAAATACTTAAATAATTACATTTCATTTAATAATTGTAAAAAGAAGAAGATATGTTTTTTTAATTGAAAAATACAATATATATAAAGATAATAGACAAATTGTTTATATATTCCCAAATATAGTAATCAGAATTTAATAATTTTAATTATATAAATATAAATTTTTCTCAAAAATAATTTTTGAATAAATCCCATATATATTATTATGATAATTTTTAAAAGTATTTCTAAATAAAAAAAATTAAAAAACCCATTTTAATATAATAAATAATTAATTAAATAAAAAAATGCTTCGACAAAGTTACATGAATAAATACAAAGAAAAGTCAAAATTTGATGACGATAGATTTACAAAAGAAGATGATGAATATTTATTAAAAGAAATGCGTCCAGTAAAAGCAAATGTAATAAGAAAGCTTCCAAAACATAAATTAGAAAAATTTATAGATGATGTTCTAACAGATAGATACTTTACAAAAATATTATATGATTCAAATGCAAAAGCAGAAATAAAAAAATATAATAAAGTGAAAAAATCATTAGAAATGACTCATGAAAAATTAGAGCCAAAAAAAGAAAAAAATGAACCTTCTTCAGTAGTAAAAAAAAGAAGTAGAAGAGAAGCATATTTACAAATAAGAACTGAAGTAGATAATTTTAAAAAAGGAAAAGAAGATTATAAAAATTATTTAGAAAAAAAAAATAATGAAAATTACTTATTATTAAAAAATTATTCTTCAAATGATAAAAATGCATATTTTGAACCAATGAAAGAAAATAGAATAGAAGGATTTAAAAAAAGCTTTAATAGAATAAGAAACAAATTAAAAGCTTTAAGAGGAAATCCTGTAGTTGATGAAAAAACAAATGAAACAGCAATAATAAATGATCCTTTTTATACTGAAGATTCAAAAGTAGATTTACCTGATATTAAATTAAATTTAAGAAATGTATTTAGTAGATTATATCATAATGCAGTTTTATTAGAAGAAAATAAAAAAGTAAAAGAACCTAAAATTATAACAAATACAAATAAACCAAATGCAAAAAATATTAAATTTAAAGTTAAAAATGTTTTAAAAAGCACAAATGGAAAGGAATTTACTATTAAAATAACAGATAATATTATTAGAAAATGCTTTAATAAATATTCAGGTGGTCCTGAAGTAATAGATTATTTAAAAGAACAATTAAATAATAATAATGAAGATATCAATGAAAGTGAATTAAGAGAAGATCAAGTAAATTTTTATAATATTATAACTGAAGAAGGAAATTCTTTTTTACATTTAGCAACAATGGATAATTTATATGAATTAGTTAAATATTTTACTGAAAAAGGTGCTAATTGTAATATTCAAAATAATAATGGTGATACTCCTTTACATATTGCTGCAAGAGAAAATTATAATCTTTGCATTAAATATTTATTAAAGGGAAATGCTGCTTTAGATATTATGAATAATAATAAAGAAATTCCTTTTGATTATTTTGATAATATAAAAAAAAAAGAATTTGGACTTGAAAAAGTTGTTGTTGTTATGAAGGATCAAGATAAGAAACAAGGAACAGGAAAAAATTAAAATTAGATTATTTTTAAATTTTTTTTCTCTTTTCCTGTATTATTGTTTTTGATTTTTAAAGGAAATTCTTTGCTTTTAGTAAAAATTTAAAATAAATATCAGCATTTTATTTTTCATAAAAATTGAATTAAAAAAATTATTTAATTTTATTTTAAAAAACTTAGAACAAATAAAATTTAATCTTTTTAAATTTAAAACAAAAAGGAAAAAAAAATGGTAGATTCTCTCCAACAACAAAATCAAGCGATAATGATAGGCAAATATGTAAAATACTTCTATTAAAACCTCAAAAAAAATATAACCTATATAGCAACTGGGAGAATTAATAGGTAAAGGAGCAATTGGAGAAGTATATAAAGCCTTAGATTCTGAAACTGCAAAAACAGTAGCAATAAAAAGAATAGATTTAATGTCAATTTCAGCAGAAAATATTCGTTCAATTGAAAGTGAAGTAAATTTATTGAAAAAATTAGATCATCCAAATATAGTAAAATACATAGAATATATTCAAACAAAAAAACACATAAATATAATATTAGAATATGTAGAAGGTGGTTCATTACATTATATATTAAAACAAAGTGGGAAAATGGGAGAACATTTAGTATTTATATTTGTAAAGCAAATATTAGAAGGATTAGTATATTTACATAATCAAGGAATAATTCATAGAGATATTAAAGGAGCAAATTTATTATTAACAAAAAATGGAATAATTAAATTAGCAGATTTCGGTTATTCAATATTAAATGATAAAAACAAAGCAAATTCAATAGTAGGAACATCATGTTGGATGGCACCTGAAGTAATAGAACAAAAAGGTAATATATCACCAAAATGTGATATATGGTCTTTAGGAAGTACAATAATTCAATTATTAACAACTCAACCTCCATATTATGAATTTGATGCTATGGCTGCTATGTTCAGAATTGTTAGAGATAAATGTCCTCCTTTACCTAATGGAATTAGTGATAATTTAAGGGACTTTTTATTAAAATGCTTTGAGAAAGATCCTGAAAATAGAGCTAGTGCTAAAGAATTACTTAAACATCCTTGGATTACTATCCCTAATAAGAAATTAGTCAAAAAATTTATTTATGAAAATGATAATAGTGCTATTCCAGTTAATTTAATTAATGAATGGAAAAATAATTATAGAGATAATTTAGCATCTATTGCTTCTTGTCAAAATGATAATGGAAATGGGAATAATAATAATAGTAATAATGAAATTAGTCCTAAGTCAAATTCCCATATTGATAATTTTAATGAAGAAGAGGAAAGGAATATAAAGTTAAGTAATAATAATATTAAAGGGAAAAGAAAAAATATGTCAACACCTAAACAAGATTTATCTAAATACAATAAATTAAATGATAATGATGATATTATTAATAATAATAATTCAGATAATAATATTTCTAGTAGTAATATTGCTTTGGTGAGAGAAATTAATTTGTTAATTGATACTTTACAAAAAGCAAAAAATGAAAATATTTTAAAGGGACCTTATCATAAATGTTTGGATAATTTAAATAAATTAATAGAAAGACCTAATGATGAAAGTGATGATTTAAAAATTGTTGTTAACAATTTAATTTTAATTAATATAGAAAATGAAAATCATAAATTTTGTAATGAAAGTGAATTTATATATGAGAATTTAGTAAGGTTACATAATATTATTAATAAAAAAAGTAAATATATTTATGAATTTATCAATTCATTTTCTTTAGTTCAATTCATTCAATTATATTCATCTAAATTTATGAATGGGAAAATTTTACAAATTTTAATTAACATTACTAATTTAATTGTGCTAAAAAATCCTTCTTTAATAAATGATGTTTTAGTTTATCAAACTATTTTTCATTTATCAAGATATATACATTTATTTCCTGATATTGAAATTCAGATTGAAATGATTTGTTTAATTTTTCAATGTTTAGGAAATGTAAATACAATAAATTTATTTTTAGGGTCAGGAGGAATTTATTTATTAACTACTTTAATAAATCCTTTATTTCTACAAAATAATGAAATTCTATTAATAATTTGCTTGGATTTTATTTTATATATTCTTGACAAAATAAATAATAAAATACAAGATTTATCTCTTTTATTAATTAATAATAAATTATTGACAAGATTAAATTTAATTATAATTGATATTTTTAATAATGAAGATGCATCAAAAACAACAAATGAAGTAAATGATATGAATAATAATATAATAATAGAAAGAATATTCACTCTTTTAAATAAATTTACATATAATTCTAAATTTTTATATATAATTTGTAATGATAAAATAATGAATACTTTAATTCAAACAGCTACAACAATGACAAATAATCAAATAGAATCTTTAATTCAAATTTTTGATAATATAATGTCAGATGCAAATAATTTAAATAAATTAGAGAATTTAGGGTTTATAGATACATTATTGAAATTATTAAATAATTTCGCATATAATGACACAACAACTTTAAATAGTAAAAATATAAAAATAATAAATTCAATTATAAACCAAATAAATAATATGATAAAATTAAATAAAGCAAGAAGTGAATTATTTGCAATGAGTGATGGAATTGATATAATGTGCTCTTTAGCAAATAATAATAATGTCGAAAACAATAATGAAGATTTAACTTATATTATTCAAATAATTTATATTTTGAGTGAATTAATCAATGCTTCTGATTATACTAGAAATAAATTAAAACAAAGTAAAACATTAGGTTTAATTGTTAAATTATTAATGGAAAAAAAAGATTTAAATATGATTAAAGAATTAACTCAAATTATTTTAGATTGGTATTCTGAAGATAAAAATTTCATTGAAGATTATATTATAAAAGATGAAATTTTTTTTGGAGTTTTTAGTAATTTAAATGAGGTTTTATCTGAAAATGTTAGTGAATATTTATCTTTATTAAATGATTTTTTTAGAGCAAGTGAAGAAATAGAAAATAAATTTTTTAAAAACAATTCTTTAGTTAAAAATGTAATTAAAGTTATTGAAAATAATAATTGTATTAATAATAAAGATATTCATTTAATGAATAAAATTATGGATTTTTTAGAATTTTTGATTAATAATAGAAATGAAGATAAAGAATTTTTAAATGAGATTAATTTTATGAGGACTTTAGAAAAAATAAAAGCAATTTCAAAGGAAAGACATTTAATAATAATTGATGAAAAAATAAAAAATATTTCTCAACATTTGAAAGAACAGAAAATAAATAATGTAAAAAAATAAACAATTATTTATATTTTTTTAAAAAAGTTTATCATTTTATTCAATCAAAATATATTAATTTAATATAATAAATTAAAATTATTTCACTGTTTTAACTTCTTTAATTTAGTGTTGATATAATATTTTTTCTTTTTAATTCTTTTTCTCTTCTTTTAACTTTTAAATCATCTTTTCCATTAAAATTATCTTTAATATCTTATTTTTAACATTAATCCGATCATTATTATCATTATTATTTATTTTTGAAAAATTATTTATTTTATTTAACTTCTTTAATTGAATATTTAATTTTTCCTTAAATGATTAATATTTTTTCTTTTTTATTTTGTGATTCTGGAATAAAATTCTTTCCAATATCTTCATCATTTAATTTTTCATTTTTAATCCTTCAAATGTTTTTTCTATATTTTTTATCTTGAATAAAGCAAATTTTTTTAAAAATTTGAAATAATAACATTGTATGATTTATAAATATAAATTTATTTTATTTTTTCAAATAAATTTTTATATATATTAATTCCATTTTTATTTAAATTCTATAACAAATAATATTCATCATATATTATTTAATCATTATCTATATATAAAGTATTTAATTTTCTTTATCTTCTTCAATTTTATTATTTTCAGTATTAATATAATCAACTGTTGAAGATGGCTTAATTAAAGGAAGAGTATTTATTATATTACTTTGAGATTTATTTTTAATAGTATGATTTAAACCTAATCTTTCTTCTTTCATTCTTTTAGATTGAAAATAAAGATCTTCATGTGGTTTTTTTCTTAATTCAGAAGAAATTTTAAAATATCTTTCCTCTAATTTTTTATATTTTTTATTCATATTTTCAATTTTACTTTTTTCAATTTCTATTTCACTTGTTAAATGAATTATTTTATGATTTAATTTTTCTATTTCTTTATTTTCATTTATTTTATTTTCATCTTTTAAATTTATTATTTTCTTTTTTAACATTTCAATTTGATTATTTAAAGAAGAAATATTTTCATCTTTTTTGTTTGATTCTTCTTTATTTTTTAAAATTGTTTTATTTAAACCATTAATTATTTTATTTTGTTTTTCGACGAAATTTTCTTGTTTTAAAAGAATATTTTCTAATTTTGATTTTTCTGAATTTAACTTTTTGATTTCTAATTCAAAATTTTTAATTGAATTTTTTTTTTCTTTTGAATTATTATTTTCTTCTTTTTCTTTTAAAAGTTCTTTTAATTTTTGTTTTAATTCTTTTTTTTCTTGAAAAGTTTTTAAATAAATTTCATAAGGAACACATTTTTTAATTGATTTTTTTATCATGTTCTTCATTATGCTCATCATTGAAATCATTTAATTCTTCATTTTCATTTTCTGAATTATTGTGTTTAATTTCTTTTTCTAATTCAGACTATAATAATTAAATATTCAAGTTACCATTTTATTTTTTTTATAAATTAATTTAAACATTAAAAATATTTTTTTTGTGTTTTTCTTTTCATTCAAATTTAATTTGATTGTTTTAATATTATTTTTTTATTTAATTTTTCAAAGTCTCCAATTTTTTATTAGAAACAGCAACAAAGAAAGAATAAAATCAAAAGATATAACAGAAATAGAGAAAATATAAAAGAAATGAAAGTTTCTGAAAAACAAACTAATTTAGATTTTAAATTTTTCAATGAAGATAAAAAATAAAAAAATAATTTTGAAGAAACATATACAACAAGTAACTATTGATAAAAAAAATGAATATTCAAATTAGAGAATAAAACTAAAAAAAGAAAAAATAGATGAGCTTTAAACCAATTAATAATATTTCAAGTTGATATATATTAATATATTAAAATAATTAATTACAATCTTCCAAAATAAAAATTAGTAAAAAAAATGTCAAATAATTCAACAAAATCATCAACAACATCATTAAATTTAAATGATACTCCAACTCCTGACGAAAATGAAACAATTATAGGAATTGATTTAGGGACAACATTTTCCTGTGTAAGTGTGATAAGAAATAAAAGAGTTGAAGTGATAGCAGATTCAAAAACAGGGAATAGAGTAATTCCATCAATTGTAAGTTTCAAAGGAAAAGAGCAATTAGTTGGTACTGCAGCTAGAAATAAAATGTTTCAATTACCAGAAACTACAATGTATAATTCTAAAAGATTAATTGGACGATTATTTAAAGACCAATCAGTTCAAAATGATATTAAATATTTACCAGTTAAAATAATAGAAGATCCCATTACTAAAAAACCTCAATATTGTATTAAAGTTAATAATGAAGAAAAAAAATATTTTCCAGAAGATGTATCAACAGAAATATTAAAATATATAAAAAAATATTCAGAAGAATATGTAGGAAAACCAATAAAAAAAGCCGTAATAACAGTTCCAGCATATTTTAATAATTCTCAAAGAGAAGCAACTAAATCAGCAGGAGAAAAAGCAGGATTAGAAGTATTAAGAATAATTAATGAACCCACTGCTGCTGCTATTGCTTATGGTGATTCAATAAAAGATAATAAAGAAAGAAAAGTTCTTATATTTGATTTAGGAGGAGGGACTTTTGATGTTTCTGTTTTAAAAATTAAAGGAAATGAATATTTTGTTTTAGCTTCTTGTGGTGATGATCATTTAGGCGGAGAAGATTTTAATGAATTATTAGTTAATTATACTATAGATGAATTTAAAAAAGAAAATTCAGACTTTAAAAATATTGATTTTTTTGATAAAAATAATAAAGAAAATGCTAAAGCTTTAAGAAGAATTAGAGAAGAAACAGAAAAGTTAAAAATAGATTTAACAACAACATCAGAATGCGAATATGATATAACAGCATTAATTAAAGGAATAGATTTAAATTTAACAATAAAAATCTCAACATTTGAAGAATTATGTAAAGATAAATTTGAAAAATGTTTCATTTCAATAAATAAAGTTCTTAAATTGGCAAATTTAAACAAAAAACAAATAGATGAAATAATATTAGTAGGAGGCTCATCAAGAATACCAAAAATTCAAGAAATGATAAAAAATTATTTTAAT
>JAJJLU010000629.1:0-26268 GCA_023807065.1 Isotricha intestinalis | reverse complement strand
CCCAATCCCCAATCCCCAATCCCCAATCCCCATCCCCAATCCCCAATCATTTCTTTTATTTTAATTCAATTTTTTACATTTATAGAATAAACAATTAATTTAAGCTATTATAATATTTAATTAATATTTATCATTGATAAAAATTGAATAATTTAAAATATTGAATTATTTTAAAAAATTTCTAATAATATATAATAATATAAATTTATATTACTTTTAATATCCTTAATAACTTATTTAAATTTTTATTATTATTATCAACATCGTCAAGAATAGAAAATTTAATTATTATAAAAAAAATAATTTCCAAAATAATATTTCCTAGAAGAAAAAAGACTAAAGTATAAAAATGAGATTTTAATTCTTTTTTAAGAACATTATCTAAATAATAATTATCTAAATATAACTTTAATGGTCTATAAATAATTAATATTTCAGCAATTAATTCACTTAAATGATCAACATTGTAATCTGGGAAATCAGAATTGGAATCACTATTAATCAAAAGTAATTTCATAATTGAAAAATATAACATATCTAAATAAATTTCTTCATTAGAATAAGACATAATCTTTATATGTTTACAAAAATTTATCATTTGTTGTAAATAATTTTTTTCAGGATATTGTTCAATAATTGTATTAAATCTTTCATTCTTAATATCAATAAAAAATGAATCACAATTAAAATTCAAAATTTGAGCATCAGTTTTAAAGCTTTTACCAAGTTCTTTTTCTCTTCTTTCAAGTAAAAATATTTTTTGTTGATGACTATATAAATCACTAAAAAAATCTTTATCAGAATATAAATTTAAATAATGAAATATTTCATAAAGAGTTATTTCTGGTAATTTAATAAATTGAAGTAATTGAATAAGTCCTACCATCATATATGTTAAATTTTCCCCATAAGCTGAATTTTCTATTATTTTTATTGCATTTTTTAATTTATTACTTGAATCATCTGCTATTTTCATAAAAATTAAACTATATGTTATATAAATCAATGTCATTGCTAAAATTAAAATCAAATATTTTTTTATTAGAAATAATAAAGAATATTTTCCTAGAATTTCATTTTCATTATTATCTTCATTTTTAATACTACTTTCACTTTTATGCTTTTTTTTCTCATGTTTTTTCATATTTTCTGATAATTTATTTAAAGTGTCAATGGGAGGTTTACTATAAAATTTAACTAAATCTTTAATTAATTTAATTCTTTCTAATAATTTATCTACATTCATTTGATTTTTTAATAATCCTTCAGATATTGCTATTTTTTTATCAATTAAACCATGAAAAAATTTTAATAATAAAAGACATGTCATCATTATAAATATATTTGAAAATATTAATGCAATAATAAATATCACTAAACTTGTTTTATTAAAATTTAATTGTTTATCTGCATTTTTGTCTATTTCTTCTTGTAAAGCATAAAAATGATTTGAATAATCTAGATAAGTAATTAATATTTCATAAGTATATAATTGGGTTTCAGAAAATTTAATAGATTTATCATTCATTAAAATTTTAACAGGATTATAATTTTCATCAACGATCATCCTATAAATATTAATTTCGTAAAAATCATTGTTTGTTGTCATAATAATTTTATTAATAAAAGTTTTCATTAAATAATCAAATCTTTTAGGACTTAATTTATTTAAAGTTAATACATCATCTACATATGATAAATAAATTTCATCTGTTAATATAGAAGAATATATTTCTATTTCTTTAACCCCACTTTTTTCAACCTCAGTTTTTAAATCATTAAATAAAGAAGTAAGTTTATCCAATTTTAAAAACATATCTTTATAAATTAATTGTTCAATACCATTAAATTCTTCAAATTTAGAAATATATAAAGATAAATATTCATTACAATTATTATCCTCATCACATATATTTAATAAAGATAAATAAGAATTCATTAAATTTAAAATAAATCTATTAAATACATATGCAGTTTTATATAAATGCATTTTTTTTTCTAAAAGAGTCTTAACATAATTTTCATAAATTAAGCAAAAAATTGCAACAATAATTAATAAACAATTAAATATAATAATAATATAATTTCTATTATTATTATTATTTCGAGGATTAATTTTTTTCCTTCCTACTGAAGTGTTAACAGAAAATAAAGTAGAAGATGTACTTTCTTGAGAAGCTTGACTTTTAGTATCAAAAGCAATAGAAGAAAATATAGTATTAAAATTACTCATATTTTTTTCTTTACTTTTTTCTTTACTTGCACTTTGAAAATCTTCATCTTTTAATTGCCAATTTATTATAGATTTTTCTTTTCTAATTGCAATTCCCTTACTTTCATTTTTATAATGTTTAATTGAATAAAAACAATATTCATAATTTTTATCAAAGACTGAAAATAAATATACAAATTGATATCTTACTCTTGCAGATCTTATTAAAGCAGTTTCATTTAAATTTTCTATTAATTCATTTACAATAATAATTTCTTCTGGATTACACATTGCTTCTAATTTCTTTATTTGTCCATATATATAAGAACAATATTTTGTTAAATCATACATATAAGAATTTGAATCTTGTAAAAATTCATTTATTTCGAGGGAAATATTATATCTATTTAATATTGTTAATAAAGATTGATTTATGTACATAATTTTTTTTAGAGAATCACTTAAAATAAATATTATTTCTTTGCTTGAATGAATGTATTTTTTTGTAACTATCAAAATATCTTTTCCTAATTTATAATTTCCATCTACAAATGCAACATTGTCTTCTAATTTAGGATATATACCATATTCATAAACAAATTGCTTTAGATCATGATCTTTATTCCATACTATAAAATGAAATTTTTGAGGAAAAAGTTTACTTCTTGTTATATTATTATCTTGAGGTTCATCATTAAAAAATTTTTCAATACCAATTTTTTGAAATTCTTGTGGAATTAAACTTTCAAATGGTTTATACCAATAAACATTTAAATCTCTCCCTACTTTTACTATAGTACTTGATTTTTTATTTAAATTTATTTTAATTTTTAAAACCTTTTCATTATTATAATACTTGTCTAAAATTTCATCATACATTCCAATATCTCCAGTTACTAACATTGTACCTGAAAGAGAAAAAATTTTATTTAATAAACCTTCTAATATGACTCTTAGAATAATTTTCTGATATTCATTTTTAATTGAACATTCTATTAAATTTTGATATGAATATTTTAATATTACTTCTGTTGATGATACTGTTTTTGAAAATGAAATAAAATCTATTGGATTTTTAGAAAAGTCTGCTGACAAAAATTTTTCTAAATCTTCTGCGAATGAAATAATCACATCAAATATTTTAAAAAGAGATTCATTATATAATAACATATCATTATTATCATAAAAAGAATGTTTTTGACATAAAATTTGATAATAATATCTTAAGTTTATGTAATAAATGTAATTTGTTAATTTTAATTGATTTAATAATTTTCTTATTTGGAATATTAATTTAAAATAATTGTTAGAATCTGACATTAATTCCAAAAAAATTTTACTTATGTAATAATAAAATAAATTTAATTTTTTATCACAATTCGGATGTTCTGAATTTTCTTTAAATATAGTTGAAAATTTATTTAATGCTATATAATTTAATTCTTGTTTAGTATCTTTTATATTATTTAAACTCTTTTTTACTTCATAATTATTTAAAATAATAGTTTCATCTTCACCAACAATAGTAGAATTTTTAGAAATAAATTGAGCTCTTTCTCCTTCTCTGATTTTACTATTAAAACAAATATTTTTTAAAATATAATCAAAAAGAGGAGTTTGATAATATTCATATAATAATTCAAATTTTTGAATCATTAAAATATTATTATCTTTTATTGGAGTTCTTACTAATAAATTATATTTTTTTTTAATTGTTTTATAAATTATTAAAAAAGGTATTAAAAGACTTAAAAAAACATATAATATAAAAATATAACTTGTATCAGTAATTGTTGAACTTAAAATATTTAGAATAAAAAAACACAAAAAACTTATAAAAAAAAATCCATAAAAAATACCTATAATATTATATGTGATTCCTTTAAAAAATTTAAAGATTCCTATTATAACAATAATAATTATTAATAAATCAAAGAAATGACACATTTTTTCTTCATCTATATTATATTCTAATGAGATAAAAATTTTTAAAAAAGTTAAACAATAATCTCCAGATAAAATAAATTTTTCATCAAAAATATATTTATTTTCCAAATCAAATTTTATACATAATCTAAATGAATTAAAATAATCTAAATTAAGATAAATGACATAGAAAAAAATAAAGAGTAATATTATTAAAACATAATAATTATCTGAATTACATAAAAAATTAATAATTATATCATAAAAAAAAAGAGAAAAACATCTAAAAACAAAATGATCATAAAAATTAAAGAATAACATTTTTAATAAAGGACTTATACCTTGTTGTTTTTTAATTGTTTGAACATTACTTTTACTCATTTTTTTAGAAAAATATATAAGAAAGTAAAATATATTATAAAAAAATAGAATAATTAAATCAATAATAAGAAAATAAACTGGAAATAAGCCTTTTGAATTTCTTAATTCTCTAAATTTTTTAAAATAAGAAAATTGAAAAACATCTTTTAAAATACTATTATCGAATGTATTTGAGGAAAATGATTTTACTCTTCCTATATAATAATATTTTATTCTTAATGGATTTGTTAAAAAATCCATTAAAATTGGAAAAATTTCTATTATTTTTATTATACAAATTATAATTTTATTTGTCATACTATATTTTATTAAAGCACTAAAATATAAAAATTTAGCTTCATCCATTTATTTTTCAATTTTTTTTTTATGAGAAAGAACATTTATTAATTAATTTTAATATAATAATCCTATTTAAATAAAAAACATTTATCTTTTAAAACAATAATTCATATAAACAAATCAAACTAAATATGAATCATTTCAAATTTACTGAAAAAAAATAATACAAAAAAACAATAATTTTAAATAAATTTTTTTATTATTTATAAAGGATTAACTCAATTAAATCACTATTAACAGTTAAAAAGCTTCAAAAATAAAATAAAATGAAAATATAAATTTGTATTTAAAAAAGATTGATTGTTTCGACTTTCAAGATAAATAAAGAATATTAATAAAATTAGTAAAGAAAAAGAAAATAAAAAAATTGATGGGAATTATCTTAGAGGAATTACTAATCAAAATAATAGATATATGTATATTTTTTTTATAGAATATTAATATCTCATTCAATATTATTTATAATAATAATATTAATATTGAGTGAAATCATTTTACTATCATTATTAACCGAAATATTAAAAGAATATATCAGTTTTTATTTGGAATTATTTTTTCTAAAATTATTGATTTATTTTTTATGAAATTTTCTTCTTAATTCTATTTCTTTTATTTCTCATTTTTATAATAATAAATTTTACTTTTTTTAGATTTAAATTTATTATTTTTCTTCTTTTTTTTTATTTTTTTCATTCAAAATATTTTTAATTTTATTTTCTATTTTATATTTTTCAATTTCTTTTTCGTTTTCATTTAATAATTTATTTTCTAATAAATTTATTTATCTTTTATTTCATTTTCATTTGTTTTAATTTCATTATTAATTTCTTCATCTATTTTTTTTACCATCCATTTATTTGAGTTCATTTTTTTTTTATAATTTTCTTTTCTTAATTATCAGAATATTTTTTTCAAAATTTTTGAATTCATTTAATTGTTTCTCAAAATATTTTTTTTCATTTTTTCTAAATTTAATTTATTAAAAGAAATATCAATAGTTATATTATTACTATCTTCATTATCATTTTTTCTAATAGTAATAGTTTTAACATCTTTTCTTTTATTTTCTTCATTTTTATTAAAAATAGATTTTATATTTAAATCATTTAATATATTACTAGAATAATCTTTTTATGAATTATGAGTAAAATTAATATCTTTATTATCATATTTTTTACTTTGAATTTTTAAAAAAGAATCTTCTTTACTTTTATCTAATTCACTTAAACAATTTTCTTCAATTAAACTTAATTTATTATCAAATTTCTTTTAATTTTATTAATAATTTTATTATTAATAACTTTATTATTATTAATAGGATTTATTTTTTTAATGGGAATAACTTTATTATTATTATAATTTTGATTAAAAAAACTTTAATTATTTTTTAAAATATTCTTCTTTTTTTTTAACTTGATAAGCTAATTCTTCAATTTCAATTACAATTTCAATTTCTCCATTTTCAATATTAATATACATTAATTCTTTTGTTTTTTATATATTATTCTTTTCCATCCTTCTGGTAAAGAAATTTAAATAATTATATGCTATTTTAAATAATTCATGAATCATTTTCTATATCATATCCTAATTTCAATGCATATGATAATATTTCTTCATCACTTGATTCCCAGTTTTTATTATCTATTATTGATAAATCATTTAGTTCTAAATATCCTTCTTCAGACTCTTCTATTTCTTTTTTTTGTAATTATTTCATTTTTTTTTATAAATAATATTTTATTCTTTATTTGAAAAATTGTTTAATTTTTAAAGAAAATTAATGAATATTGAAAATGATAATCAAAGGATGATAAGAAATTTAGAAAATAGAGTTATTGAAGTTACAAAGAAATATCAAGAAATGAGACAAAAAAAAGAAGAATTAGAGCAAAATCAAAAAGAAGTAGAGGAATTAAGACAACAATTAAATGTTCTATTAAAAGAAAAAAAAGAACTTGAAATAAAATTAAATGATTTTAAGAAAAAAAAAATATTTCTGAAGAATCAAAACAAAATAATTCTGAAGATAATATTATTAATGCAGAAATTAATGTTAGTTATTCTAATGAAGAAATAAAAATATTAGATGATAATTTTAAAAATAAAGTAACAATTTTATTTAATGGAAAACAAATAAAATCACACCATAAATTCGAAAAAAAAGGAAAACACTCTATAATTTATACATTTAATGAATTATTATTAAGTACAAAAAATATGTTCTCTGATTGTTCTTCTTTAACTTCTTTAAATTTATCTAATTTTAATACTAATAATGTTAATGATATGAGTTATATGTTCTTCTTATGTTCTTCTTTAACTTCATTAAATTTATCTAATTTTAATACTAATAATGTTAATAATATGAGTTATATGTTCTGTTATTGTTCTTCTTTAACTTCTTTAGATATATCTAATTTTAATACTAATAATGTTAATGATATGAGTTATATGTTCTATAATTGTTCTTCTTTAACTTCTTTAGATATATCTAATTTTAATACTAATAATGTTAATGATATCAGTTGGATGTTCTATTCTTGTTCTTCTTTAACTTCTTTAAATTTATCTAATTTTAATACTCATAATGTTAATAATATGAATTATATGTTCTTTAATTGTTCTTCTTTAAATTCTTTAAATTTATCAAATTTTAATACTAATAATGTTAAAGATATGAGAGATATGTTCTTTGGTTTAAACAAAAGATGTAATATTGAAACAAATGATCAAAAAAATTTTAGATATTAAATAAAAATTATATTAAATTTATTAATTTAAGTTGTTTATTGTTTTTTTTAATTTACATTTTTTTCTTGATATAAAACAATATAATCTCTTTCAGAATAATTTAGAATTCGATTAAATATTATTAACTATATTCTATTATTTAATAAAATTATTAAATTTATTTTTTTGTGGTCAGACAAAAAAATTTAAAAAGAAGAATTTTTCAAAAATAATTATTTCATTTTTTTTTTCATTATTTGGTTCAAAATTATTTCAAAAAATATTTCAAATTTTTGTTTTTTTCATAAATCTTGATTTTCAAGGGTTTTTAAAAAACATATATTTTAAAAAAATAAGAACGTGTCATAAAAAACATTATTTCTTAAAATTTTTTTGAATAAATATTCATTCAATCGATAGATAATTCATATTCATTACTTCTTTCTATTGTTAAATTTTTTATATTTTTATTGTTCCAAAACATTAAATCTAAATTATTTTTAAATAAATTATATAAAAAAATAAAAATGTAATTAAAAAGTGTAAAAAATAAAGTAAAAAAATAGAAATAATAGAATAACATAAGAAAGTATGAATGCTATCATTTTTAAATAATTAAATGATATAAAATATAATGAGAATAAATTTTGTTTATAAATTGATTCTATAAATAAGTAAAAATTAATATCAAAAATTTCCTAATATTTTTTTATTTTTTAACTATATTTGAATAAATAAAAATCAATAAACAATAAAATAATATATATTATCATTCAAATTCTTTATTAAATATTAATAATTAATTGGATTTAAATATTATAAATTTGAATCTATATTTAATAATTGTTTTATTATCTACACAAAATTCATTAATTAAATTAGAATATATGATTAATTATTATTTTTTTTATTATATTTATTTATTAATTTTTGGAAAATATATTTTATTTTTTTGAGTAATTCTTTTTGTTCCATTTAAATTATTTTTTTTTCATTATCTTATTCTATTTTTTTTATGACTCTTTATGTTTAAAATTATTATAATTATTTTTGCTTTTTTATTCATTTTTATATTGAAAAAAATATTTTGTGATTCCATAGATTTTTTTATATTTATTGTTTTTTTGTTTGTTATATTTCTTTATAAGTAAACACCTTCTTGTTTTTTTAATTTCACTTTTTCATTATTCATTTTCAATTTCTTTTTTAATTCTATTCAAATTATTTATTTTTTTTACTTTTTTTTTCAAATTCAATTTCTTTTATTTTCATTATTTAAATGAATAAAAATGACTATGATAGTAACTATCTTTAAATGATTTATACTTAATTCAATATTTCTTTACTAAAAACTTTAATAATAATCAATTAATTTTATTTTGAGCTTAAAAAGAAATAATTATGATTTTTTGAATATAATTAAGAAATAATAATTCTACATAGATTTATCAAGAATTGAGTAATTTTATTATTTACTTTTCTTAAGATTTTTAAATGTTATTCTCAAAAAAAAAAATATAACAATTTATAATACTACTCAATTATTTACAAAATTTTTTGGTTTGAAATTAAAAAAAATATCGATTTTATTTGATCTCCTAATTATAATAATCGATTTTAATCTAAAAACTATTGGAGTTTTGAATCAACCAAAACAAATATAATTCAATTTTTTATCTCATCAAAAACTAAGGAATATTATTTTTTTTGTTTACATTTTTTCTTCATTTATCAAATAGATTATGTCATGCTATTCCTTTTTTTAAAAAATATTTTTTTATATTAAATTTATTTCAAGAAGAAGTTTAATTTAATAAAATAATTATTATTCTTTATAAATAGAGTTCATAAGATAATTTCAATAAATAAATATTTTATTCAAAAAAAGCAATCTTTTTCACATTTATATCTTTATTTTTATTGTTAAGGATTTATCAAATAAATTTAATAAATAAAAATTCTTTTTTTATGTAACATTTTATATTAAAAATTTATTTATAATCTATCATTATATATAAAAATTGAATTTATAAAATCATTGACACAACTTTAAGAATTTTTTATATTTTGTGTCCAAAAAAAGATTAAAGAATTTTCCAATGAGGAAAAAAGCATATATTTTACATTTAATACCAGATACCCTAAATCCAACATACATTAAACAAAATATAAAAGGAGAAAAATGTGCAAGAAAAAGAGTTTGTAAACTATCATAGAACCAAGGTTTTTGAAATAAAGGATAAATTGCACAATATGCAGTACAAAAGTACCAAAAAAATAAAGTATAAAACCAGGCTAAACAATAAAAAGAAATTACTTTACAATTCACTTTCTTTAAAAATTTCTTTATTTTTTTTTTCGTTATTTTCTTCTTCTTAATAAATTTATTTAAATTATTTTCATAAGATGAGACTAAATTTAATATAAATATACATATGATACTTGAAAAAAAAGAAATAAGAACTTTAGGAATTCTAATCAATAAAGAATTATCTCCTTTATAACTTTTATTTTGTAAACTTTGACTAAAAAATAATGCATTGAATCCAAAACTTAATGCAATACTTATCATTATAGTTGAAAATTTAATACATCTAAATTTTGATTGAGAATCTATAAATATTGCATTTAAAATTCCTTGTTTTCTTAATATTGAATAAATATATGTTGTTTTAAATCCCCTTTTATCATATAAAATTGCTTTTTGATAAGGAAAAGATTCTAATTGATCTTCTGTAAATTTTGATGGATCATCAATTTTCTTTTTCTTTTCTTTTTTAATTATAATATTATTATTTATACTATTATTAACAATTCCATAAATTTCAGTTTTTAAATTATTATTATTAGCAATATCTTCCATATTTTGATGTTCATTATCAGTTTCTAATATTGATATCATATGATTATTGTCAAGCAAATCTTTTGATTGAACATTACTAGTTGAAGAGATAAATATTAAATTATTATTTGAAGTTCCTTTTATATTTAATTTCATAATATCATTAGATTTTATTTTCAAATCATCGTTTTTATTTGCATTTAAAATTGGAGATGCTGGATGATGTATTAAAGAACGTAAATATTTTCTTAAAGATTTATATCCATAATATCCAAAAAAACAAAGATTAATTAATTGTAATATAATTAATGTAAAGTAAAACCAATGACCCCAATTAACTTTTAATCTTTTCAAATTAAAAACAACTTTATAACATCTAACAACGAATATATTTGAATTTAAAATAGATTTCACAAAATGTCCTTCTCTTTTCTTTTGAGCTTCTTCAGCATATTGTTGACCGCAATCACAGATAACTTCATAAATTCCATTATTTTCTTTAATTGAATTTAAATTACATTCAACATCACAAAAAGAAATATTAACATATAAATTTTTCCTTTCATTAAAAGGAGTTCCCTTATCATCATTATCATAAGGAACACAAATATCATTAAAAAAAGCATCTGTTTTATCAGTTAAATCTATACCATTATTTTGCATTTCCATTAATTCATTTATATCAATTTTTGTATCTTCTTTTATTGGAATTTCCATTGTTATTTTTGAACATATTTTTTTATCTAATTTTGTTTTATTTAAAGAAAATATTTCGTAATTTACTTTTTTAGTTGGAAAATTTTCATCTGTCTCACTATCCATTTTTACTATAATTAAAGGTTCATTTAGAGGAATATTATAATATTTTTTTAATTCTGTTTCACATAATGATAAAATTATGTGAGATTCGTTAAATCTATTTTCAAATTTTTGATTTGTATCATAAATTGTAATTGTAAATGAATCTTGTTTAATATTTGTTATTTCATTTGGAGTGTAAAAATTATTTATATGTTCTGATACAAAAGAAAAAGCCATTTCATTTGATGAATATTCTTTTATTTTATTAGAATCTGAATTATTTTCATCTTTCTTATCATTATTATTCTTATTATTATCTCCTGTTTTACCTTCTTCATTATTATGATTATATTCACCTAAATTATATTCTTTATTCCCATCATTAATATTTTCTTCTTCATTATTATCATTAATATTTTCTTCTACTTTATTATTATCATTAATATTTTCTTCTTCATTTTCATCATTATTTATATTTTCTTCTTCACTATTATTTTCATTAACATTTTCTTCTTCGTTATTATTATCATTAATATTTTCTTCTTCATTTTCATCATTATTTATATTTTCTTCTTCACTATTATTTTCATTAATATTTTCTTCTTCTTTATTATAATCATCATCTTCTTGTGCTTCTTCAAAAGTTTTACATTTATCTTTATCATTTTGATCGCATCCATATATACAATTTGAATTACATAGAATTTTACAATTACTTCCACTATGTTTTTTATCACAACTTTTACAATCTCCTGAATCAAGATAACATCCTTTTCTACATCTAAGACTACATATTTTTTCACATGAATTTCCCCAGAATCCCTTAAAACAAGATAAACATTTACAGTCTTCATCACATGTTGAACATGTGAATGGACAAATACATGAAAAAATGAAATATATAGATTGAAAAAAAAATATGAGTGTTATGAGTTTCATTTGATAAAATTATTTTTTAAATTTATTACTTTAATATTATAATTCTTAATTTTAAATAAACAAAAAAATTGAGATTTATATATAAGATTAAAAATTTTGTTTAGATTTTTAAATAAAAAAAATATATATATTTTTTCATTAAAATATATTTTATTTTATAGTATTATTTCTTTTATTCAAGAATATATATTTTTTTAAATACACAAAAAAAATAATATTTCTCATTAAAATGTGTACGAAAATGATTGTAAAAATAAAAAAAACAAACAAATCTATAATATAAAATTAATTTTAATATAAAAATCTGAATAAAGAATATATAATCTTAAGATTTTAATAAATTGAACAAAATCCAAAATAATTAATTCAATAATTTAATTATAATTTTTGTAAAAAATGTTATTAAAAAAATTATATATATCTCCTCATACATCCTTATTTTTCTTTGGTTAAGGTTCTGATTCAAATATTATAAGTGATTATTAATATTAATATATATTTTCTATAAATATTATAATATTCTAATCTTTTAAGTTATGTTAATTATAATTTTTTATATTGATAAAACGTTAACATCATTTTGATAATCTTTTATGTTTATTATGCCATAATAAATTGAATTTATTATCAACATATTACATATTATTTAGAATTTTATAGGTTTATTTATTTGAAAAAATAATGAAAAACATTTATTTAAATAATTTTAACAGTTATAATTCTTAAAAGAAACATAGATAAAAAGAGTTGAAATTAGATTTTTGAACAAATAATATCAATGAAATATTGGATGTTAAGAAAGAAAAATCTATTATAAATAAAAAATTAAAAAATATATTAAACTTACCACTTTTAATCTGTGATATAATATATAAAGTATACAGATTGCCATAATCTTCATCCCTTATATTTAAAAACCTAGAAAAATACATTAATCAATCAAAAGCTATTTTTTTTTTCCATTATATTGAACATTGCTTTTAATTCATATAAATTTAATTTTAACTTCATTATTACAATAGGAAAACTTATTAGTTAAAGACATTCACTCAATTATTAATTCAATTTATTTCTGATGTTTTTGTTTATTTCTTAATTCTCAAACATTTTTAATAATATTAAATTTCCCCCTTTTATTTTAATTTCTTTAAGTAATAAGCAATTTACAATTTAAAAAAAAAATCTTGTTGACAAAAATGAAACAAAACAAACATATATATTTAACAAGAATAAAAGTCTTTAAAAATTCAAACACATTATTGATAAATAAAAGATACTTAAATATATCATATTATAATTCATCAAAACTAGTTTTAACAAAAATATTGATGATAATATAATTCAGCAATTTAAAATTATAATTGGTTGTTTTATTAGCATTAATTTTTTTTATAATTTAAAAATATAAAATATAAAAGAGAAAGAGAAATGAAAGTAGGATGAAGGTCAGTAGATATTAAAATTAAAAATTTAAATATTTTATTAAATCATACATTTTTTATTTTATTATTTCTAAAAAATAAATGAGAAAAAGTATTGTATTTCTTGTTATTTTTCTTATAATATATATTAAAAATGATGAAGTAGATAATCAACAATTAAATCAAAAAGGAAATGTAGATTCAAATGAGGAAAATATTGAAAATGAAGATAAAGACAATATTGATATTTTTCCTGATACTCAATATGTAGTTGAAATAACAGATAATAATTTTAATGAAATAATAAAAAATAATGCTAATGTTTTAATATTATTTTATCATCAAAATTATGAACAATGTTATGATTTTATTCCAAAGTATATTAAATTAGCTGAATTATATAAACAAAAAAATCAAGATTTAATCTTTGGAAGAATGAATGCTGAAATTAATCTTGAATCAGTAAAAATAAATTCAAAAAATGAATACCCTTCTTTAAAATTATATATTAATGAAAATCCTAATGATTTTCCTTATTTGTTTGATGAAAATTATGTTATTAAATTTTTAACAAAAAAATTGATAAATCCTATATTAGAAAGAAATAATTTTAATATAATTAAAGAAGAAACAAATAATTTTACTCAATATTTTATAAGTACTATTAATTCAGAAAAAGAAAAGGAAAAATATGAAAATTTAAAACAAATAGCAGGAAATTATGATGATGTTTTTGACATTTTTAATTGTGTTGAATGTAAATCTCAACTTCAAAGTGATTTAGTATTATATAAATTAGATCCTGAAGAAAAAATTGAAAAATATGATAATTCATCTTTTTCAATTGAATCAATTGATTATTTCATTAAAAAACATTATAGAATCGTCAATGAAGAATTAAATTCTCTTGATTTTTCTCTTATTTTCGGGGAAAATATAACAATGATTTCTTATTTTAGAGAAAATGAAAATGAACAAGACACTCAAAAAGATTTAATATTTTCAAATTTACATTTGAAATATGAAGGAAAATATATTATTACTCATTCAGATATTAAAGATAGTGATACTGCAGAAGAATGCAAAGAGTTTTTTAATTTAGATATACATGATTTACCAATAGTAAAAATGTATGATCCAAAAACTTCAGAAACTTTTACATATCAAGGAGAAATAACAAATGAAAAAATAATAGAATTTATTATAAAATATGAAAATAAAGAATTAAAAAGAGATAAAATTTCAGAAAATGTTCCTTTAGAACAACCATCATCTATATTTTATTTAGTTAGTAAAACTTTTAAAGAAGAAATATATAATGGAGCTTTAAATTATGTTGTTTTATTCCTTTCATATGAGAAAGATACAGATGAATTGGCAACTGATATTTATTCTAATTTAACTAGTCTTAGTGATAAATATAGAAAATTAAATGATTATAGAATTAAATTTGGTATTATTAATTTATTTTATAATGAAATTGATGAGAAAATTGAAGAAACACCATTACTTGGTTTATATATTAATGGAAAAAAGGATAATCCTATTTTCTTTAATAATTTTGATATAGATGAAATTGAATATTGGATTTCAAATAATTTAGGTTGGAAAGAAATTCCACAAGATATAGATTCTGATTCTAATAATAATAATGATGATAATAATTCAGATATTAATGATGATGACTTAAGCAGAGCAGATTTATAAAAATTTAAATATTTAAAATAGAACAAAAAATTATTTAACATTTAATATGGTTGAATAACACAAATAAAATATTTTAAAATCATAATAAAAAAATAATTTTTTTTCATACAATAAAAAATATAAAATTTTCATTTATTTTTGATTTTGAAGAAGTGCTTTTTGTTCTTCTAACTTCTGATTATATAATTCAATTTTCTGTAAAATGGCAGCAGGAGCATTTCCTGTATTAGGATCAGTTCCCAAAGGTCTTCTAAATAATAAAATATGTGGTTCAGGTTTATGGATTTCATAATGAACCCATCCTCTACTTTGTTGAACTCCTAAACTTCTCCATTCATTTTCTGTAAGTAATCTTCCTTTTGGCATTGATTTATATATACTTTTTGGAAGGAGAACATGACGGTATTCATATAAGTCGTCAGAATATTTGTCACTATATTCTATTTCATCTGGGTAGTGCGGCATTTTTTTATATTTTATTTATTTTTTTATTTATTTATTGGTTTTTCTTTTTTTTTGGTATTTATTAAGATTATTTTTTTATATTTAATTTTTTTTTATAACATTGTTTTCATAATTATATATATTAATGTTAAATAAAAATTTGCAACAAATTTATTTTAACAAATTTTTAGATTCTAAAATATTTTATCTTTATTTAAACAAGATAAGACAAAAATGCAAATTTCATTAATAAATTACATTAATTATTATAACTTAAATGTTTAAATTACTTCAATCTAAAAAATATATAAAGAGTCCTACTTTAGTATTTGTTTCTAATAATTTTTTGGGAATTAAACAATACAACAAAATCATTAAAATTAATTCCATAACTAAATTTATAGTTAAACAAATAACAAAAATTTCTTTATGTGCTCCTAAAACTTGAGTAGTTAATTTAGGTAATGCAACTTCATTTAAATAACTTCTAATAATTCTCATTATAACAAGATGTAAAGAATAAATTTCATACAATTCATTTTGATCTAAATATTTTAATTTATCATTATAATCAACTTTCAAAATTCCTTTTAATAGTTTTTCTTCTAAAAAGATAATATTATTCATAACTAAATCTTGTCTTTGATATTCCATTACACCTAAAGCATTACAAACATCTGCTAAATAATTATAATATTTAGTTTCTTCTCCTTCAGGAATAATAGAAATGAAATCTCCATCTTCAAAAGTTTTTAAATCTTCACAAGAAACATGATCAAAAACTGCAATTTCGCCATATGTTGAAGTATCTTTTTGTTGAATATGTTTAATCATTTTCATAACAAACAAATGTTCTTGAATATCATATGAAATTAATGGAAAAGAAGCATTATTTTTAATAAAATAACCAAAATCATATTGTGATGTATTAGTTATTATCATTATTTGAAGACTATTTAAAACTAAACTTAAATCATTATCTACTTCTGCATTATAATTTACATAGTCTACTACTGTTCTTAATTTTTTTAATTTTCCATTCATTAATACAAATAATATTACTGAAACAGTATAATATATTACATATAATACTACTATTATTGATATGTTTGCTTTTGCTAATGGAGTAAAAGATTTTAAGTTTTCTAATCTTATTTTCCTTTGAACTTTTTCAGGAATTATTATTTCTTCTTTTTTTTCAATTATATTCAATTTTATGAATTCATCTTTTTCAACATTTATTTTATTTACTATTTCCATAGGCATTTTTTCATATAGGGATAATAAAGTTTTTAAATGTTTAAATTTTGATCTGAAATATTTCATAAAACTAACAGAAGCAAATTTTGCTTTAACAGTCTCTAATTTCCTATTTAGTACAGTGATAAATTCATAAATAAAGAAAATAGTTACTCCTATTAAAACAAAATTCAAAACAAAAATAGCAACTGTAAACCCAATTAAAATATCTTCAATTCCTTGTAAATAATTACTAAACCATTGTTTAATTAAATTTTGAACATTTAATAAAGCTCTTTCAACAAAAGGGTAATTCATTAAAGCAGAATAAATATTTCTTTGTTGTTGATCTGCAGAAATTAAATCTAAATTAGAAACTTTATAATCAATTCCAACAGTAAAAAATTTAATTGGAGTTGTTCTAAGAGAATCACTATTAATAACTTGAACTAAATAATTTAAAAAAACATTAATTCCTTCTAAAAAGGTTTCTTCTTTAACATAATTATCATCTTCAGACTCAGTTGATGATGTTGAAGGAATTAAAATTTTTTCAGCTTCAATTTGATTAACATAATTAGATGATAATTCAAAAACACTTTGCTTAAAATTTAAATAATGAGAATTAATAGTTGAAAAAGTAGATTTAAATTGATTATATATTATTGTACTTACATCCATTCCTTCACCTTCAATATTTAATTTTTCTTGTAAATTAAAAGCATAATCTTGATAAGCACAATTACATCCTTCTGCATTTTTAGGAAATTGAATACAAATATTTGAAACTAATCTCATCTCTTCAGTTTGAACTCCTCTCATAAAATATTTGTATTTTTGAAATAAATTAAATAATTTAGTGAAATTACTATCATTAACTAATAATAATATTAAATATAAAAATCCTAAAACAAGTAAAAACCCATTTATTCCTGTTATAACATTTGAAAATATTTTTAATTTTTCAAAATCTAATTTTTCTTCTTCTTTTAATTTTTCTCTTCCTGATAATCTTAATCTACTTCCTTTACTTGTTCCTATTGAACTTCCTCCTGAAACTGAACTTGCTTCACCAACAGTATTTTGAACATATCTACTTATTGAATTTAAATTATTATTTTCAATATCAAATTTTTGTTTTTCTTCATCTTGTTTTTTTTCATTTGTATTACTTCCATTTTTTTCTGTTACTACATAATATACTATATATATTTCTCCTTCTGTGTCTATTTCATATTTTTTATTTAAGATAAATGTTAATTTTTGAAATAAATTTCTTTGAGCTTCAAAACTTTCTATTATTTTTTCTGGATTTTTGATATCTGAATTATCTCTAAGAAAATCTGATAATGTTTTTAAATATCTTTCAAAATTTAATTTCACTAATATTTCTTCTTCTTTTTCTTTTTCTTTATCTTTTAATTTTTGTAATTCTCTCTTATTCGCTCTTATTTTTTCTACATCTTTTTCTTTCGAATTTTTTAAATCATTTTCCATTTCCTCAACTTGCCTTTGTAAATGAGTTTTTTTATTTTTTTCTGTATTTTTTTCAACTTGAATTTTACTAAATAATTTCCCAAAATAAAAACATTTTTGTCCTATTAATAAATTTGCTACAATTTCAGGAGTAATTTTTAATAAAGTTCCCATTTTTTCAGAAAATGAGACTAATATTTCTTTATTATCACCTTCTTTTCTAAAAATTAAAACATCTTTATTTCCTAATAAATAATGACCTGAAATTAAAACTTCTCCTGAATCAATTGAAGGAAATGAAATATATTTCATATAAAAACTTTCTATAAACCCACTTTCAATTAATTTTGGACTTTTAAAATTAATTACAACATATTCAAAAATATTTAAATCATCTTTAAAATTATTTGTATTAATATTAATTATAAATTTTTCTTTGCCAAATTGTCTTACATCTGCAGGGAATAAATTATCTAAACAATAATTTAAATATTTTCTAAAATCATAACTTGATTTAACTATTGTACAATCCTTTGCAACTAAACCATAATGAATTAATAAAAAGTTATCATTTGCAAAATGATATTCTAAATATTCATCAAAGTTTGATAATTCTAAAAACTCATAATTTGCATTTAATGATTTAACTGCTATAATTTCAAATATATATCTCAATAATAAAATTTCATAAGAATATGAAGATGAATTCTTTATTAATGCTAAAATTTTAGGATGTTTGGCAAAATTATATAATTTATCAGATATTTTTATTATATTTGTAGGATTTTTATTTTGATACCTCATAAAATGATCTATATCATTAAAAAAATCATTATATAAAACAAAAACATCTTCACTGTCTTTAAATTGAGCATAAGTTTTATTAAAATCAACATTTTCTTCCATTTTCTTTTCAAACATTACTAATATATTATAATAAATTGTAGTATTTGTATTTTTATATTTCATTAAATTTTGATAACTTGCTAAATAATATTTTAATCTTTGAGTTTCATTTTTAAATTGCATATCATATAATTTAATTATATCTAAATATATTAATTCTTCAGCTGTTGGTTTTAAATTACCATTTTTTAATTCTACTTCAATTATTTTAACTGCAAAACTAAAAAATTCTTGTATTGTAATTTCATTTGGAGTTGTTTCATCAAAAGTTTCAACTATATTAGGACAAATTGCACAATTTTCCACTTTACAAGTTACTTTATGATTAATAATCCATTTTGCAATTATTTGATTATAATCTAAATCATTTGATATTAAGAATATTAACATTGAAATATAATTTCTACTATTATAAAATACTTCTAAAACTGTTGTTTCATCATGACTTAAGAAGAAAAAAGTAATAAAGGTTGATGAAATTATAACACAAAAATAAAATAAAAATGATTTTTTATAATCTATTAAAATCATAAATATACAAGCAACACAAGCAATAGTAATTAAACAATTTCTTATAGTAGAAGTTTTCTTTAAAGGAAAATAAAGTAATTCATGAGTAGTAACATAAAAAGTACACATAATAAATATAAAATAAATAAAAATAACACAAAGTGGAACAATATTTAAAAATAATATTTTATATGTGACAATATTATTTCCTTTTATTAAAACATTTTTTTCAATTGATAAAAAAATTTTTAAAATTATACAAATTAAATCATATGTAGCTGAAAATTTCATATCAAAAGGAAAATCACCTAAAGTTCCAGGATAAGCTTTTAAATTAGCAACAACAGCATGAGAACCTAAATGATCAATATCATCTGAAATTAAATAAAATAACATAATAAGTAAAAAAAATTCAATAATTCCATAAACACTTCCATTTTTTTCATATGATTTATAAATACATTCTACAATTGCAGTAATATAACTATCAAATATATATAGAATTAAAGCTCTGAAAAGGATAAATTCATAGAAATTAATATATATTTTTTTGAATAATTCCATTTTAATATCTGTTGAATTAACACTGTCTTTTGTTAAAGTTAAATATAAAAGATAATAAATAATTATCACAGCTATTACAATGCTAATTAATGATATCATGTAAACTGTATTTGTTGTTGGGAGATATTCTTTATATAAATTAAATGGACTTAAATAATACATATATAAATCTTTTTCATTATATTGCTTGTTTAAAAATGTTATTTTTTGAGGAACTGTACATATAAATGAAAAAATAGCAAGGAAATCAAAAAAATAAAAAAATCCAATCACAAAATTATTTTTTATTATATAAGTAAATGTACATTTGGTGTAAAGATATTTTCTTGATTGAGCATTCATTTTTTTATTATTTAATTATTTTAATTACATACAATTTGATATTTTTATTAAATCTTTCTTTTAATTTTGTAAATTTTTAATTAATTCTTTTATTAATTGAATTTTATTTTTAATAAAAATTTCAGAAAATTACAACATCAATAATTTTATATTTCTTTATTTCAACTTAACATCTCAATTTCAATGATAAAAATAAACAACAAAATTTATAATTACTTATAATCATTAATTTCAATAAATTAAAAGATTTTTAAAAATTATTTAATTATTATATTTTTTTTAAACAAAGAATTGATTAAATACAACGTTCTTGAATATATTCCATTAAAATATACGATTTAATTCTTTTGAAAAGTTTATAATATATGTAAAATCACATTATAAATATTTATTTATATTTTATTTGAATTAATATTCATTAATTGATTATTTCCAAAAAAGAAAAGTGTTTTAATTATAAATAATAAATATATTTTAGTATTATATATATTAAGATTATTTATAATAATTCTAATATTTATATTTTAATATATTTACTAATTTGATTGAATTAAATTATTTAAGATTTGACCCTTATTTACCTATATAAAATTCATAAAATTGAATTAACGTTTTAAAAAAACAGTTAATTGTAACAAAAATAATTTTTTTCTAAAATGGAATCAAAAAAAAATATTGAGAACAAAAGATTAATTTATGATGAAGAAGACTCTTTTTTTCGATGTGAAATATGTGGATTAATGTCTTTAATAGGAATAGATTATCAAAATAAAAAAATATACATTGAAAAAAAATGTGAAAATAATCATATTTCAAAAACTGAAATTAATACTTATTCAAAATTATTAAATTCATTCGAATTTAAATGCTTCAATTGTGATAGACAAAAATATGATTTATATTTTTGGCCTCAAATCAATAAATTTTTTTGTAATAGTTGTAAACCTAATAATCCTGAAAAATCTATTAATATAAAAAAATTTGATTCAATTTGTCAAAAAAGTTTAATTGATTTTTCTTGTTATTGTTTAAAATGTGAAAAAAATCAATGTATTTACTGTATTTGCAAACATGAAAAAGAAAAAAAATTTTTTAATTCTTGTATCATTAATTTCAATGAAATTCAATTTTTTAAAAATAATTTAAGTAAAGCAAAAGAACTTTTAAAAAGAATTGAAAAAATTTCTTTAAAATTATTTAAACATATTCATGAGGATTTTAAATTGTTTGAAAAAAATATCAATGAATTTAAAGAAAAAAATGATACTTTAATTAGATTATGTGAAAAAATCATTAAATGTTATGAAAATCATGTATCTAATAAAAATATAAATTATCAAGTTATACAAAATGTAAGAAATGTTCTAAATTTTAAACTAAATTTAAAATCATCTAATTCTATTCATGAGCATTTTAAAATTATCAAAAATTTTTTGATTTTAGAAAATTCAAAATTGAATATTGAGATTAGATTTGATAATGAATCAAAATTAAATAATCTTCATTTTGAAAATAAAAATTTCAAAATAAATAATAATTCTCAAAATAAAATATATCTAAGTAATTTTATTAATAATAATGAAATTTCAGAAAATAATTATAATTCAAGTATAATTAGAAATTCTAACCTTCAATCTCCTTATTCTAATGTAAGTAATAGTATTGAATTAAATAATCATGTGAAAAATAAATTTCATGAAACTATGAGTCCATCGATATTTAATTTCTTTGAAAATAAAAAAATTGATGATTCAAATCAAAAAAAAAAATTAAATAATGAAAATATTGAAGATAAAAGTCCAATTTTTAAATTATATAAAAATAAACATAATTTTATTAAAAAATATGATAAAAATTTAAAAATTGAAAATTATATCTTATCTTATTCAACTTCAAATGAAAAAAATAATATATATGAAAATTGTTTACAAATAAATAAAAAAATAGGTAATCAAAAAAATGTAAATTTAAACAATATTTCTTGTCTTGAGGAATTAGATAATGAAAATAAAAATAATTCACAAATTAATGAAACAATAGAAAAAGAAATAAAAAGATTGAATTTAATGAAAGAAATGGAAAAAGAAAAATTATCATTAGATCAAATTCAAAAAGAATTAGAAATTGAAAATCATAATGCAAATATAAATTATATAATTGACAAAGAAATTAAAAAAATAAAGTTAATAAAAGAAAAAGAACAATTAGAAAATATTATATCTGAGCATCAATTAGAAACTGAAAAGAATAATTTAAAAATTAAAGAAACAATAGAAAAAGAAATTGAAAAATTAAATAAAATAAAGGGAAGAGAAAAAGAAGAAAATAAGCTAATAGAAATAAAAAATGAACAACAAAATGAAAAAAACATAAAAAATAATAATGATTCAATATTAAATTTAATAAAAGAAAAATCATTAGAAACAATATCATTTTCAAGTGAATCAGAATTATTAGAAAACAAAGTAAAAATAGTACAATTAAAAAAAGTAACAATCAATTCAAAAAATAATAAAACAACAAATAAAGAAAAAGAAAATATATTTAAAATATCAAAAGCTAAAAACAAAGAAGATTTATTATTAAAAGAAATATTTAAAAAATATCCTCTAATAAATGAAAAAGATAAAAATATATCAATAGTACATAATTATTTATATGATGATAATTCATTTTATTCAGGAGAAATGAATGTATTAAGAAAAGAAAGAGAAGGAAGAGGAATTTTAATTGATCCTGATGGTTCTTATAGAATAGGTTATTTTCATCATAATAATCAAGAAAAAAATGGAATTTGGCATTATGTTGATGAAGGTTTTTATTATGAAGGAGAATTTAATAAAAATTTACAACAAGGTTATGGGGAATGTTATTGGGATAATGGAGATTATTTTTCTGGTTTATTTCATAAAAGTAATTTAATTAATGGAGATTATCATTTTAATAATGGTACTATTTATAGAGGAAGTTTTAAAAATGGAAAAAAAAATGGTTTTGGAAAAATTTATAATCCTTTAAAAAATATTTGGGAAGAAAAAGAATTTAAAAATGATATTTTAGTTGGTGATAAAAAAAAAGGGATGTAATATTTTTAATTTTTATTTTTTATTCTTAGAACATATTATATATAGACAAATCTTTTTATTTAAAATTAATTAGAATAAAATAAATTATTAATAAAATATATAAACATTAAGTGGAAATAAGAATATAAAATGTTTATTTAAAAAATACATGTTTTTAAGCACCTTCAACATTATGTCATTTATTCTTGTTAATTTTTTTATACAAAATTAATAACAAGTTCTATACTTTTTTTCTCTAATTCATTTTTCTTTTTAATAAAGTTGTAATCAAAATTAAAGTTTATTTTTTTTATGACAATTCAAAGAATAAAAAAATTTGAAAAGTTTTTAATAAATAATTTGATAAAAATTACATTGTTTAACCAATTATCTACTTTTCATTTGAACTTTTAAAAGAAAATAATTACAAATAATAAATAAACCTTTTAATTCAGTTTTATATCTATAATAACCTTTTTGGGACTCAGTGAGTTTCATCAAATTTATTGTTGTTATTTATTTTTCATAATTTGAATTATCTATATCTGCTATTTGGAAAATGAAAATAAAGACCTCCCTCAAAAATTAATATATTTATCTAAATTTATATTTCTGATAATTATAATTCTAATCTATTTTATAAATCAATATATTTAAAAATTTATTATTTGAAACAAAGACCCTTTTTTCCGTTTTCATTTTTTCTTTCAATACAGTTTAAAACAAACAATGAAAAAGCAGATAATTAATTATTTATTTTATTTTATATTAAAAAACAAAAATGAAAATATCTAAATAAAAATTCACCTAATTTTCACACAAAAAAAATAATTATTTTGAAAAATTAAAATTTAATCAATGAAGGTAAATTTAAAGTCTAAAATATAATTGGAAGAGGTTTTTGATGTGAACTATTCATTAAATAATTAAAAATTAGAATTTTAATTAAAAAACTTTCGTTATTTCAATTTTCAATTTTTTCTATTAAAATTTTAATTATATTAATTATTAATTCTTAAAAGATAATTGGGAAATATTATTATATCAAGTTGCAAATTAATAAATTAATTCTTTGATTTTTTCTTTTGATTCGAAGGAATTTATATTTAACTTGTTTCTCCAAATCCATCTTTATATATTAATATATTAAGAATACATAAAATTATATTAATGAAAAAAATTCAAAAAATTAAATATAAAGGAATATCATGACTCAATCTATTTGATAAAAGATTAAATAAATGTAAAAAAAATAATATTCCTTAGTTTTTGATGAGATGAAAAATTGAATTATATTTGTTTTGTCATTAAAAAATCCTATTGTTTTCTGATTAAAATCAATTATTATATTAGAAGATCAAATAATATAAAATTGATATATTTTTTAATTTCAAACCAAAAAATTTTGTAAATAATTGAGTAGTATTATAAATTGTTATATTTTTTTTTTTGAGAATAACATTTAAAAATCTTAAGAAAAGTAAATAATAAAATTACTCAATTCTTGATAAATCTATGTAGAATTATTATTTCTTAATTATATTCAAAAAATCATAATTATTTCTTTTTAAGCTCAAAATAAAATTAATTGATTATTATTAAAGTTTTTAGTAAAGAAATATTGAATTAAGTATAAATCATTTAAAGATAGTTACTATCATAGTCATTTTTATTCATTTAAATAATGAAAATAAAAGAAATTGAATTTGAAAAAAAAAGTAAAAAAAATAAATAATTTGAATAGAATTAAAAAAGAAATTGAAAATGAATAATGAAAAAGTGAAATTAAAAAAACAAGAAGGTGTTTACTTATAAAGAAATATAACAAACAAAAAAACAATAAATATAAAAAAATCTATGGAATCACAAAATATTTTTTTCAATATAAAAATGAATAAAAAAGCAAAAATAATTATAATAATTTTAAACATAAAGAGTCATAAAAAAAATAGAATAAGATAATGAAAAAAAAATAATTTAAATGGAACAAAAAGAATTACTCAAAAAAATAAAATATATTTTCCAAAAATTAATAAATAAATATAATAAAAAAAATAATAATTAATCATATATTCTAATTTAATTAATGAATTTTGTGTAGATAATAAAACAATTATTAAATATAGATTCAAATTTATAATATTTAAATCCAATTAATTATTAATATTTAATAAAGAATTTGAATGATAATATATATTATTTTATTTTTTATTGATTTTTATTTATTCAAATATAGTTAAAAAATAAAAAAATATTAGGAAATTTTTGATATTAATTTTTACTTATTTATAGAATCAATTTATAAACAAAATTTATTCTCATTATATTTTATATCATTTAATTATTTAAAAATGATAGCATTCATACTTTCTTATGTTATTCTATTATTTCTATTTTTTTACTTTATTTTTTACACTTTTT